>LQNS02004412.1:15090658-15112667 GCA_001587735.2 Parhyale hawaiensis | reverse complement strand
TGGAATTTCAACTGTCCCTGCTTAAGATACGTTTGCCATCTTCTGCAACCCGGCCTATTTTCTGCCTATCACTTTCAATGGAGCTTGAGAGGTCAACCAGAGCCTCCAACCTGGGCTAAATTCCGCCTATCTATTTCGTTAAGAGCGTGACACTGAACATATAAATAAATATACAAATATATATATATTTATATATAAACACACGACGGTCATTCTTAGTATTAGATTATCACCCGTAAATGAAGTGAGCGAGGTGATCATGTTTTCATTGAAGATTTACGTAGATATATATACTTGTATAATTGTCCGTCCACCCAAAAAGAGGTGACAAGAGAAGAGCAAGAGCGATTTTACACGAATTACCTGGCCAAATACCTTTAACAATGCCAACAAGGATACAAAAATCAATTGAAAACGGCAACCAAAAGGAGAAGAATGCTTTCATTTAATTCAATCTGAGTGACAAATAATTTCCACAACACAACTGAAAAAAAAATGATAATAGCTACAGCATCAGCAATGCACCATCGAAGCGCCACTGATATGGAAGCTATAGAATTAAACAAATTTGCAACATTCTTATTTAAGAAAGAATATCAGATAAAAAAGCGATCCGCAGACACGAGCACAATGGAGATAATTCGCTGCTGGTTCTCCTGTCGGTCACAAGCGGCGACCCAACAGAAGACACCCAGCGTTGCGACTCCACGCACCCGAGGTGATGCTAAGAACGTCACTTGGATTTCGTCTGAAAACGCACAAAGGACATACAAGGGAGAGAGAAAGGAAAAAGCGTCAACAGATAACAACTGCACTTAAAATTACACGAGAACTATATCATATAAGGTAATCAGAGCAGCAGAAGTAACTTGAATTACGTACATAAAAAAAGGAATACAATCCTAATAAAATAATACAAAATACACACAATAACCAAACAAAGCAATGCATTGCAATGGTTTGCAAAACATCATTTTTGCCGCTTCTGGATGTAAAAGAACTGCTACTGAGTCACCACTGGACACTGATTTTAGATCTGCAACTGAAGCGTGGCCGGCAAGTCGAGTTTTGTAAATTTTCGTCGTTGGTATAGAAATATATATAGTGCTCTGCAAGATTAGCACTGATGAAATGCAAGAACTAAAACGCCTCGTGGCGTAAGACCATCAACCTCCCCCGCGATGAAAAGGGGAAGGGGGGGTTGAGAATATAGACTCAGCAATTATGGCATTTACTTTTCAGGGCTAAGTCAGTTCATCTGGCTGGAAGAGATTGTGATGATAGTTTAATTTTTTTTAGCAGTTTTTCGGTTGGAAATATAGCCACATCCAGGTCGAAAACACTATCACTTCTTTCACTTCGTTCACGGGAAAGAAACAGCAAATAATTACTTAACAATGAGACCTGATAGAACAATAGCAGTCTTCAGATTTGGAATCACGAAGAGGAATTTTGATGAAAATACCATTTTGAAAGAACCCCAGGAACACAATCCTTAACCCGCCAGGTCGCTGAACGCAGCTTTATTACCTACCAATTCATTAGTCTTGGCAGTGCCGAGAGCATAGAGGGAGTCGGAGCGGAGACGAATTGTGATGTTGTAGCAGGTGCGGGCGTATACCACCGTCAGGGTCAAGGGGTGCTCCCGTGTGGACGGTCGCACCACGAACTGACCATCGCTGGGACCTGCAATAAGGATTGTGGTATGTTGTAGTTAGGGCTGCACGATCGAAGTCTGACACTTCTGGCGGGTAGGAGTTGGAATCTGGCTGGACTCACGAGTCGAAGTCAGTGAAAAGCAGGGTTGCGGAGTCGGATGGTTCAAGGTCCAACTCTGACTCCTGGCCCTCCAGAATTTCCAACTCAGACTCCGGGTCAAGATTTTGCGACTACCGACTCCGACTCCTTGATCCAACTAGTATTTGGCTAATGTAAACATTAAACATCTATCAATAATTTTTACCAATATATACACACACATTAAGCTAAATATAATAGTTTTGTACATTCACAATGATATTTTACATTATCAGCACCATTTAGGACATTTTAAAACTGGGATTCCGGAATGGAGTGGGGCTAAACATACCTACTCCTACTTCTAAGCAAGTGAGATTCCGACTCAAACTCCTAGAGCAAGTGAGATTCCGACTCCGACTCCTAGAGCAAGTGAGATTCCGACTCCCCCTCAAATCCTCCGACCCCGCAACCCTGGTGAAAATGGACCTATTTTGTTGAGATAGGAAGCCGGAGTCGGTGAAAATGGGATTATTTAGGTAAGCAATAAAGACTGAGTCGGAGAACATGAGCATAACTATTTTCTTCAAGAGAGTCGGTGACACAGCACCTCTCTTGTTAAGGAATAGAGTTTGTACCGCACAGGATGGCCCCCGTCTCATCCGCCAAAACTTAGCAACCAAATTCCAACCAGACATCAACCACTTACTTACTGACAATATCATGCCTTCCCCAGGTTACCGCTCAGCGATTTCCTCCCTCCATCGATCTGTCGTGCAAGCCTCACTAGACCGCCTACCCGCTAACAGGGTTTTGGGCTAGCTATGCCCCACCGGAGATTTCGCCCGACGAGGCAGTCCTCTCTCGTGCGGCCCGTTCCACTCTATCACAGTTGCGCTCAGGTTTCTGCTCTTCCCTAATGTCATACCGCCATAGGATCGGACTGGCGGTTTCGGACTCCTGCCCTGAGTGCCACCGCACCCCCCCCCCATACCGTCAACCACCTGTTTGAGTGTCCCGCCCACCCTACCGACCTCCTTCCTACCTCTCAGGGGGACAGCCCCTTGTCTGTGACTGACTTCTTGTGCTCCCTGCCTTCCTTCTCATACCTTCCGCCACACGCCCGACCCCCTCCGGAGCCGCCCCCTACGTAACCACAACAACAATAGAGTTTGTATTCAAGGAATCTGATCCAGAAACTGACTGGATTCAGAGGAGTGCACTTTAAAGTGCCACTGTGACGCAGAGACAGGACAATGCCTGGCATGAAGAGAGAGGAAGAGGCCAGTCAGCTCATGGAATACGCCCAAGGTATGGAGCAATGATAGCAAACCTCCATAACTCGATCAGGAGGTCGCATTTATAGGGTGAACCTAAGAGCCCTTCGATCTGATACCTACGGTGATTAGGGCGTCACCAACCTTCAACGGTGTTCCCCCATCTACAACAAAGGGTAGCTATACAGTATGACCGTCAAAACAGAAAACGTAAAATATTAATACGATTGCATTCAGGAGGTTTTAGCTAGGAACAAAAACATGAAGTCAGAAAATTTTAACAGGAAATACAATTGTAAAAAGCAGAAGTCTTTAGCAGGAATTAGCTACATTCGTAAAGGCAGAAGTCTTTAACAGGGAATGTAATTGCAAATGCGGAATACTTTTACAGGGAAGAAGATAAAATGGACATACCTGTAGCAGAAATATAGATATATACTCACATTTAAGAAGCATCTCTTCGGCATCAGTGCGGGTGGTGAGATGAAAATAGTCTTGATTGACAAGCGACTTATAAAGAGGCGTTAGGTCCACCCTAGTACCATCAGCCAGTCGCACGCTTTCGCTTCCTTCTTCAGTGGCAGCAACATCAGTGTCCGCTGCTTTCCCAGAACTGTTACTGGAAACACTGTTGGAGGGCTTAGCACCCACCACTGGAAGTCCAAAGGCCCCGGTCTGGCTGGCTGAGGCAGGAGCGCTGGATACGTCATTCTCACGTCCCGCAAGTTTCGGCTTGGCATTGCCGACCTGCTGCATGGGGGCCCGCGCGGGTGTCTTGCCCGGTGGATACACCGGCAGAGGTTTGCTGGGCAAGGATGGACTCTCAGGACGCCCTGGTGGAACGGGTCCTCCACCCAGGGAGCCCCGGCCACCAGGGGACGTGGATTTATTGATGAGCCTGTTAGGAGCGCTCTGATTCTTATCAAAGGCGCTGTGGGAGCGAAGGGGTACGGCGGGAGGAGGAGGAGTAGGAGTCGCTGGCGGCAGAGGTTTGTACGGTGAAGATTTCACGGGCGTGTGTGCAGAGGTTGGTTTGCTCGTCGCGGGCTTGGGAGACAGGGCGGCGGCGGCGCTAGTAACGGGAGGTAACGAGGGCAAACCCATGCCTTTGTTGCTACGGGCATCTCCGCCACCTGGAAGAAACAGCGTTAGTTAGCTATCTCACTGAAGCTCCAAGTAGGCTATACTGTTCTTCATACAACACAGCGTAGGTAGCAAATAGAAAAAGGAAGTGAGAACAGTAACCAGCAAATAAGAGGTAAATGAAGACGGGGAGACACCACACAACGGAACAACAATTCGAGACGGAAGATGAAAAACAAATGATGGCTGTTAGTAGGAGTAAAGAAAAAGAAAGCAAAGTGGTAAAAGAAAGAAAATAGCTAATTCCAGAGAAATATAACACGAATATTGCTGATGCTGATGATACACAACAAGAAATTGCCGATCGTTGCAATAGGTATATAACACGAAAATTTACTGTTCTGGCGATACATAACACGAAAATTTACTGTTCTGGCGATACATAACACAAAAATTTACTGTTCTGGCGATACATAACACGAAAACAGCATCCACGCATAACACAACACGCAAACAGCCGACTGAAGCGATATAGCTACAACATGAAAATTACTTATCCTGGCAATATACAATATGAATATGGAGGATTCAGGCGATTTACAAGAAGAATATTACCGATTTAGGTTTATTCGAGGACTTAAAGCCTGAAGTGGTTACGTCCATTTTTGACGAAATTGGATTTTACTAACCAAGTGGCTGCTTGTGAGGTATATTTCAAGTGTCTATGACATATGCTTTCATTTAGAAGAGATATGGCATAGACACTTGTGACACTTAAAATATAGCTACCTCACAAGCACCCACTGCCACTTGGTGAGTAAAACCCAATTTCACCAAAAATGGACATAACCACTTCTCGTTTTAAGCCCTCGAACTATATAGTACAAAATTTGCCAATTCTGGCAATACTGAAATCATCGCAATAACTGCATCACCAGGAAGCCGATGGCAAGAATAAGAGAAAAAATACCCTTGAAAGAAAGCCTGGAAATGACTCTCACCAAGAAATGAGGCGCGTTGCCAGGCAGCCCATGACAGGAACAGCACGAGAATTCCCTTGAAAGAAAGCCAGGAAATGACTCTCATATTTTGTGGAGAAGAAGAGGCAAACCAAGCGCCGCGTCTAAATGCTAAGGGTCAAACACAACCGCATGGATGGGTGTGATCCTCCAGGTGTCATTAATATCTTTATATGTCTGATGTTGAGGTTATTTACTTGCTATTAATATATGCCATACGTAGAAGTTACCTGTGTGCTATGAACAGTGTTATTTTTTGGGGGAAAAGAAATCATGTTTTGTGGCAGTTTTGGCTGCCCGAAAATGAGGTGACTTTAGGAAAGGCTGTATAGGCAACTACAATGAATAAATTTTTGGGGCAGTTTTGACTGCCCAATAGCTAATGAAATGACTGCATGAAAGGCTGTCTTTGCAACTACTTTTTAATATTATCATAACCACATAGCTTAATTGGGTACTTGAATCTTTAGCTACAAGCTAAACTTGTAATTATATAGTGTTAAAGATGAACTACAAGTATATATTCCATGAAAATTTTGTGGTTGATATATTAGGCTTGGAATTGCTGAAAGTAACAACCATTCTATTTAGCTGGGTACCATGTGGAGGGTATTACACAAGATAAGGTAACAGTAATTTTATGAGTAGAGTGAACAAGAATTCATTGTAGAAAGAATCCTTACCTAGTTGGGAGGTTGAAAGTTTTGAGTCAGTAGTTTTAGCATTTATCACATCTAGGTCAACCACCTGACTACATACAAAGAGATTGGGGTGATGGTTCAATTCCTTTTAGCAATTTTTAGATAAAAAGATATACGTGCAAACCAATATAGCTACACTTAGGACGACAACATTATCACCTCTCTCCCGAGTCTCACTTCATTCACTGGTGACAATCACCTTTCTCATTTTGTTTGGGGATGACAAATAGTTTAATTCAATTCCTTGACAAGCAAAACACTTGCAACTTCTTTGGCCTTCAAATATTGATCTACATCAGAGCAGTGCTTACTTATTAAAATGTATATAAAGTAAATTTAGCTTGTTACTGAAACAACACTTCCTGAAGGGTCAGTGAGTCACAAATAAAAAGCAATAACTATTGAGGCTTAAATGTAATAGCAATAGCTATCAGGTGCTGCAGGATATTTGCCACCTACTATGCTTGTCAAGTCAGTGAGGCAGCCTAATTAGCAAAGATAGGATTTGCAAATTCTCAAATATTGACATTTTGCTCACACTGATTCGCCATGATATTTAGTGAAGTTTGAACTATATATTACCCTTTTAATATTCTTACAAAATGCTCATACTGGCTACATTTGTTAACTCTCTAGGTTTACACCTGACAGCTTCGACCAACACCCTGTAGTTAAATGCCAGCTGGTTTCCACAGTTTGCATTTTTCTGAAATTTTTGCAGGACCTTTGCACAATGTTTGGTATTCATATTGATTTTCTGCACTTGGTTTCGGTATTGCATTAGGCTAGACAAAGAAATTGAAGAAAACTGGTCAACATGAATGATGAACTTTACATTAACATTTATTTGCTAGATATTAACTGCTTCCTCATTTGAAAGAGCCTACTAATATGTATATCATAAATTGTTCCCATTATTTAATCATCAATGAGTTGTTAGAGGAACAAGCTTTTTTAAAACAGTTGAATCGGTGCAGAACAATGGAAAAGCATTATTTTTATCACTGGATATGTTTCCACCACAACCCCCCCCCCAAAAAAAAAAAAAACAAAGAAGCCCCTCCTCAAAAAAAAAAATAAAATAAAATAAAACCCAAAAAACCCACTACCCACTGTTCTTTTTTGAACCCTAGGTTTTTTCCGACCCCGGCTATGAATACCGAATAATATTATGGGCCTCGAATATAGAAGTTAAGAGTTCCCAGCCAACCAAATAATAGCAATAAGTTTGCAATGAAGCTTTTTATTGTTCTTGCTTCCTGCAAGGTATGTGCCACACCCGTAGGCTTGATCTTCCATTAAATCAACGGTGTCGTCATGAGTTAGCGAGAGCAATACTTTCCAAAAGAAAACAGTAATCTCCTCAACAACGTACACTACACTGATGTTACAACTAATTTAAATTAAACGTTCTTACTAACAACACAAGTGTACGAAAGAAATTCCCTAATCCTGCTCGGCTTGCTATTGGGAAGCTATTTACATTTATCATGGAGAAAGCGCCGGCCAACACTTAAACTCTTAAACTCCAGAAGTTAATTTTGCTGACATATGAATGATACGCATCTACCATATAGCCGTCAAACTTTTCCAATCGGAATTGGATTCTTAAAAATGAATGGAAGACATTCGAAACGTTCAAGAAATTTTGTAGCTATTGTGTTAATAAAATGCCACTAGGGACATTGAGCTATAACCTACATGAAACCTTGTGCTATAAGAGAAAATATAATGCCAATCTACACGAAAAACAAATTAGTAACAAAATTATGATCGTCGGAGAAATATCATCTTAAAATTTTCGCCGTCGTTTTTCAAGGCCGGGTATAGCAGTGTTGATAGCCCCATACCTCGGATGCGTATTATTAATATGCGTAGTTAAAGACTCTCTCTATATTAAAAGGCAGCCTCTAGAGCAACATGAACAATCTGAAGGCAATTTATATCCTGAAGAGCATAAGTGCTGCAAATGACGACACCGACTCCGACTCTTGGTCAGCGAGTTAGGTTCCGAATCCCCCGACTCCCGGCCAGATAAAATGCCCGACTTCTATCCACTCCTACTCCGCAACCATGGTTCTTACGCCACAGCAAGTGCCCATTATAAACAAGAACAGCTTTTTGAATAAGCTTAAATCCGCAAAAAATGAGCATTTTAGCGCAACATCTAACATCCCACACCAGAGCTGCAGTCATGACCGCGGAAAATTTCGGGCCCTGGAACGTCTGCATTCCGTGATCATGTGAAAAGCTGCCCAAGTCTAGGGATTCTGTTTTTAAAGAGAAACTTCCGGAGATGACACAATCTCGCAACCGTGCACGCCATAGCAACTGAATACGGTTCGGTAACCAGATCGTAACAACTCAACTTTATTCTTTTAACTGGATCGCAGCACGTACATTTGATTCCTGTTACTAGATCCTAGTAGACGTGGATAATTTGATAACTTGTTGCTTCAGGAGATATGCTCTGACCCACATTATCACACTTCGACGCTAAAGAAGTAGTGAGTTAGTATTCTGCATGCGGCCAATGACTTACATGATCGGAATGACCACTAGCTGATGTGTCTATTACTAGCTGCTACTTAAACGTTCTTTGTTGCTGCCCTCAGACGTGAGCAGATTTAGTCAATATCTTTCTTGTTTTCTGAATTAATGTTCCTTTTCAGCGGATACATTTACACGGTGATGTTGTACTCAAGATACGGTAGGCCCATACGTGGGCCTGTTACTATACGGATTATTGATGTTCCTGACAAAATTTATACTGCTGTATTATATATTGTCGTTACTATAGCCTCACCGCCAAGCAAGTTGCCATATATCGGTACTCTCTCTATATTGACATTCAAAATAGGTATTTTCAACCCACGGTATACGTGTATGCAATGATCACGAGTAAACTTCTGCAAGAGTGCAGCAAATTGTGCTTTCCTTCTATTATTTTTACTTTTGTGTTAGTACTAGCCGTTTTGTGCTTATGATGTCTACAGGTAGCTTAAGGCTGAGTATATAAGTGTATTAACCCCGCGCGTATCCTCTTCTCAATGTTACTGGACCCCACATAACTAGTGTAAGATGTCATATACTACATAAATACTTGGACAGATATTTCTGCACCTATTGTGTATCTAACAAAATTACAATTACTAATTTGGGTCCCTGCAAATATATCGTAATAAATAAACTTGCTTTTGGTTACAAGATGGCAACCAGAACCTGTTCCTGTAACCAGATGGTTAGCAGATCCGGTTCCTGCTACAAGGTCGTCCCATGAGGGTTCGTTCGCCCCACATGACCCAACTGCCGCCGGTCTCAGCCCACGACCTCACAATTTCTATACCACAGAAGCAATTTTTTTTAGTGGTGCAAACTCAACAGAACTTTTCTTGCAAGAGGTGCAAACTATGCACGGAGTGAGCCGCGGAGCAGCAGCAGTGATGTTCCTGCAGCGGAAATACCGCAACCGGCTCACTTCCGGTCCCGTCCTCCTTGGCGGCTGGCCGGCCGGTGAGCGATAGCGTAGCGGTGACACGCGAGCAGCCTGGTAACAGGTGCAACGTTTCGATGGTTGACAAAATTTTCAATGAGAAAACTTCGATAATGGGAGCCGAAGTGTTGAAACAGATGTTATGTTCGGTACTGACGGGCAATGGGCGGCAGCGTATGTGAGCACTGGGGAAGCTTGCGCGGGAACCCCATAACAGGGGTAGGCATTTCGCTAGCTGGCACAAACTTTCGGTTAATAGGAACATCTGCGTCGGAATGTTTTATTGCTTCCTCACAGTAAACAACAGAGAAGTGCGGAGCTTTCTGGTCCTCAACTCGCTCTAAAATTGAAGAAACATAAACCAGAAACTTTACTATTATGTAACACGTGCTGTAGCCAACAGACTTGATGGCGAACATCTTAATCAACGTTTCGGTAGACACTCGGTTGCATGAGCGAAGACGATACAAATTCACACTCTGTACTACGCACGCGAAACAAAAGACAATGGTGTGGACCCGGCGGCTCATAAATCAAAGTTCAAGATGACCAACCTAACAGGACTGTTGAAACCGCAAAGCTGCTTTTTGCAAGCACGGTCACACAAACCGATGCGTCGAGCGCGTCGCGGAAAACTGCTGAGTCACTCCCGCGGGATCGTTCCTCCGAAGTTCCCGATTGGTAATTCACAAAATACTGCAGAGACGTAGTGCACGGCAGCGATAAATTGCTGTGCCCTGCACCGTCAACATGACAGCGTCTCCGGAAAATTTTGTTACTGTTAACCACTGACGCTCAACTAACTTAATAACATTATTAAAATTATAACCGAGTGAAAAGCGAAGTGGGAAAAGGTAAGTGCCTACAAAGCGTAGCGTGTCCACGCCTTTTACACTGCGGAATTAGAAATAAAGGTAACAAATGAGAAAGTAAAACGCACAGACATAGGGAAACGAAACTGTGGACCCGCGATTTAAAACTATCGAAACCCCACAAAGAAAACTAGTCATCATGCCCGTTCTAGAACCGACCCCAGATCAACATAAACGACTGCTGATACTGAGCAATACCGAAGGTGTACTCACACTGTAGTGTGCTATGCTTACACACTGAACTCGTAATTGCGACAATGCCGAGGGTATGAAAAACAAGACGTCCCAAATGCCCATCTAGGGCTAAGGTAACCTATAAGTTCCCCTGGAGCACTACTCCCCATAACATAGGATGGGCGAATCTACCTTATCTAATACTAGGGCCTACGCTTCCTGAGGGAAGCAACACTGTGAATGTGAGTCTCAAATGTCAACCAACTGTCGACGGTGACCCCAATTAAGGCTCTATTTGCAGACGCACATAAAAGGCTGTATTCA
The DNA here is from genome assembly GCA_001587735.2 of Parhyale hawaiensis. Taxonomy (NCBI): domain Eukaryota; kingdom Metazoa; phylum Arthropoda; class Malacostraca; order Amphipoda; family Hyalidae; genus Parhyale; species Parhyale hawaiensis. The sequence goes on along the minus strand of LQNS02004412.1, from coordinate 15,101,987 downwards.
ATACAACCAAAGCGCATCTTTAACTGAAAGCTAAAAAAGTTTTTTTTTTACATTAAGTATTAAGCCCGCTGCAGACGATAGTCTTTAGTCCCATGTTTTCACTTCATAGCTTTCGAATGCGTTGCTGTACCTGTATACACAACAAATATAAGCACTGCATGCTTTCTGTGACGGCATTCACTAAAAATTTGAAAAGACACGAGACACTGTACTAGTGACACGGGCTAAACCAGCGGATATGACGGTAAACATTTTATCGAAACTTTCGGTAGACACGCTGTCTTGTTTGCCGCGACAGAACGAAATATTCGAACACGTTGAAGCGAAACAATACGACAAAATACTATCGTCTGCAGCGGGCTTTGTACTCAGCTCTCTGCTGCTCATTTGGTTTTGTCGTAAAAGCATTTTGGTTCTACTTCGTTGACCATTCTCGTGCGATACTGCAAGCAAGACGTGGCACTACGTTAGATACAAAACCAACACTGAAGCACCTCAGTTAAGTCACAGTATAGTGAAGGTAGAAAGTCTGAACTATAGCGCAGTTAAACATCCCGAAGAAGAAATCCAAAGCAGCGAAAACTCTGCATGCAACCGGACTGACACAAAAGCAGGCATAGAGGAGGTCGGGTCACAGAAGCTGCAGACGTAACGGGGTATTTGACACTCACAATGCCTAGCACGGGGCAGAGCAGACCGGTTTTATAGAGCGCAGAACGGCCCAAATGAACATTTAAAAAAGGCAAAAAAGCATACAAAGACTACAGCGGAGCCTGTATTGGCAGCGAGCAACTCGAGCTCTGCAAGTGAAAGAATTTCCGGTGAGCGACTGCCTTTGGAAGCTACCGGCGATAATTTGTTAGAACCAAAGTCAAGGCGAAACATTCGGTCGGGCGGTCGGTGCGGCCATCGATCGCCAGCAAAACGGAAACATGAGTGATGACGCAAGCAGCTCTACACGGCTCATCAAATCAAAGACTATGGTGATCATACTTGGCATGTATACGAGCTCCGAGTACAATTAGAGATAAGTGCTTACTAAATCGGAGACAATAAGGAGTATAGTTCTAAAGCATGAATGCAGGCCACAAGTATAAAGAGAGGTAAGGGCTCACGCATAAAAACGATGACTACTGTGAATATTCTTAACACGAATATAGGTACGTGGTTTTGAAACCGGCGACTCCAGGGTGCATACCTACACAACATGGATGCGGACTAAGAATACAAATAGCGACAAGGGCTCAGTAAATCGGAGACAATAGAAAGCAAGCTTCGGATGGGTTAAAGCTCCGAGCATAAATAGAAGAGCTTACGCATCAATGCGGAGTACGGTGATCACTTTTTAGCACGAATAGAGGCAAGGTATCCTGTCCTGAAGGGTAAACAGCAACACCAGCCGGTCAGGCGGAAACAAAGCAGCATACAGGGTGCCGAGTTTAATTCTTCATTAATCTTCTTGTTTATTTAGATTCCCTATCTTTGATGAGCTGAGACATTTTTGAACTATACCCCGAAGTGAAAGGCGCGCTAAAACCTAAAATATTAAAGGTAGCGTAAATTGAAGAGCCTTTGTAATTTCACGTACACACAGCGAAAATAAATGTACAGCACGACCGTAACGGTTAGCACACATTAAGAAAAGTTTAAATCTTACTGGTAATCAGTTCGGTCGGTGTTTCGTGCCCTGATCGGTTAAGCTTTGTAATTTGTTGCTGGCATCCGCTTTTGGTCGTATTGGCCTGCAGGCGTTTAGGTCAGTTGTTAATGGCTTTTAGCTGGATTTGCTTTAGCAGCGTTTCGGGCTTCCCGGTGTTGCAAGGTGCTTCATTTGGGTTGTATTACCTGTCCGTGGGAGGTCAAGCGTGAAGTTTTAATAATAGTAACAACACGACCAGAGTAAGCAAAGAAAGAACTGAAGGACAGAAGAAAGCGTCATCAATAAGACCATGAGACCGAAGGGGAGTGAAGCTGACACCGAAGAAAGACAAGTCGAAGGCCTAATCACGGAAACCTACGGATTGTTTCCATAGAACTAAACCTACGGATTGTTTCCATAGAACTAAACCTACGGATTGTTTCCATAGAACTAAACCTACGGATTGTTTCCATAGAACTAAACCTACGGATTGTTTCCATAGAANNNCCATAGAACTAAACCTACGGATTGTTTCCATAGAACTAAACCTACGGATTGTTTCCATAGAACTAAACCTACGGATTGTTTCCATAGAACTAAACCTACGGATTGTTTCCATAGAACTAAAGCACTCCAAATACCGCAAAACGTTGCGACTTCCGACAAAAACAGGTAAAAAAGATCATACTGCAGCGACAGGTAAAGTATCAAAAGTTGAAAGGAAATTTCTAGAGTGTAATAAAGGTTGATATCTGTGTGGTATATCACTAGGCCCGCACTCAAACTCGACTAGCATAAACACAGAAATGAAAACGTTTTGCTTGTTGAGATATTTTTGTGTCTTGCTTACAAAACGTAGTCCTTTCTGTGTTTTACTTTACGCTAGTCGATTACCTTTATTACACTCTAGAAGTTTCCTTCCAACTTTGGATACTTTCCTGTCACTGCAGTAAGTTCCTTTTTACCTGTTTTTGTCTGAAGTCACCCCCGGTGTCCGAAATCACCCCGTTTTACGGTAGGAAGTGCATAAGACTTTACTAATGATATTAAAAATAAAAACAACTAGACCGCTGAAACCCTAGCAAACCTTTTTGTGTACATGATTGTGCTTGTTGGAACACGACGATGCATCCGAATAATGTAAGGCATAAACGTGCGGCTGAAGATTAATGTGCGTATGCGGCTCAAGAAAAAAAGGGAAACCCAGCATCACTAGACAGCTGCCCGTTGAAGCTCAATGGCTAAATGCACGCGGCTCACTTCACATGTAACCGACCACCAGGAAAAAATATATTTACTGGAACGCGGATGCAGAGACTGCATGCGAGCCGTAAGGGGGCATCGAGAAGTTGTTCGGTCATCCTACCATAGGCAGCATGGGAACAAACCTCATGCAGCAGCAGGTTGCGTATCAGTAGTGGAAAATTGTAACATGTCAGCAATCTATGCACCGCAATCCCACTGGAAACAAATTGAAAATTGGGCAAAAATGTCCATACACACGCAGAAGCTTAGTTTGGGAAAGTCTGGTCTTAGTTAAACCTCTACCGCTACCGTCGTGATATGCCCACACCTGTACACCCTGTTTACGTAAAGGAAGTACATTTCTTCAAATAAATTGGGCATAGTTCATCACCTCATTCTCCTGGTGCTGCCATGATATTAACACCTCATATGCGTAGAGAAAGTACGTACGTGTCTGTTCCGTTAACTACCAGTAGCTTCGTGGTAAAGGTTGTTGACTTTGCTGATTATCGAGACGTCGGCAGTTCGAGCCCACACCATGGAGGGAAGCAAAGTCTTGGCGTTCGGGAACGCATAGCATCACCAATTTTTCCAGTCATAGTCACTGACACGGCACCGGCCTTAGGGTCGAAGGAGCGGGGGCGCAGTTGTCTATCGTGCATTATGTCAATATGACGCCATAGCCCGGAAATCTGTGACTGCTGCGGCCGTACACTCTACTGGGCCCAGGTGGATACGAACCAGTGCACGCGGGTTTCCCAGTTCCAGAGTGGGGTTCAAGGCAACTTTACATTTTACTTTTACCTCTGTAGAGTTTGTCCTGACCTAAAGTCATAAGAATTCAGCGCTCTGGCAGAGCTGGATTGTCATTCTGTTTGAGGGCGACGACTTACATGATCGGAATGACCTCCAGCTCTTGTGTCTCTGCTCTGATGCTATTTGAACGTTCTTTGCTGCTGCCTCAACGTTCTTAGTTCCTGTCTGCAGGCGTGGGCTGAATCTGTTAACGTCTTTTCTTTAGTGCCTTCTTAATATTACTTTTATAACCTTCAACTTAATTTGATGGTAAAGGTAAAGTCATCCTGACCGCGCCCTCGCTGGACACCCCCACACACTGATTCGTGTTGCAGCTATAGAGCAACAGGCCCCAGAGGAGTATACAACTGCGGTCGACCACAGATCGGCGAAACTATGGCGCCATCGACGGTAGTCTCTTATGCATTGACTCGGGCCCATCCTAGCCTCCCCATTTCTGAGAAGGGTGAGTACCCCCACGACAGCTGTGCAGATATCAAATGCTGAGTCAGTGCGTGAAGCGCTGGAACAACAGCTCGCTTGCTCGGGCTGGCATTCGAATGTGTAACGATGCTTTAAGTAAAGTATAGTAGTCCGATGTGCGAACCTACTGATGTAATAGAGCCTTGTGTACTCATAGAATGCAGGTTCTGTTGTAAGGTATAGTGTCACAGATGTACAACTCAGTTCGCACAACTTTTGTCCACCTGCATTGAACCTGTTTTACGAAATATGGTGTAACAGTATTCGGCGATGAAAACCTCCCTCCCTACCCCAGAAAGATCTCATGATTTTACTTCGCTGGATTATACTCGTCAAATGGCATATAACTGCCTAGTTATCTTAAATAAATTGGGGTTAGTCAAGACCCCCTAAAGTACAGGCCTGGATCGGTATCTCGAAAATGGTCCGATCACGTACAGTCTCTGGACAAATTTATTGCAAACTAGAGCACTATGAGAGTGCATACCTCAGCCAAGCAAGACAGAGGTAACGAAAAATCAAATCGGCTCAGAAACCATGACTTTCTTAGTATCAACACCAAAATCTGATCACTTGTGCCTTTTGATAATATTAACAGTGCCCTTAATTTTCTTGGAGATCTGTTCATAACTTTTTGAGTTTGAGTTATAGTGCTAACAAACATTTTAACAAACATAAGTCAAACACATAAACAGACAAATCGATCATCACCAAAATTTATTTAATTATGTCTTTTAACATGACTAACAGTTCCTGAAAATTCCATAAAAATCCATCCATAATTTTTTAGTTATCGTGCTAACAAATATTAGTCAAACACACAAGCGAAACAGCCGATGATCACCAAAATTTAATCAATCATGTCTTTCAACGTTACTAACAATTCCTGAAAATTTCATAAACATCCATCCATCATTTTTTGAGTTATTGCGGTAACAAACATGAAATCAAACACAGTGATAAACAAACAGATTGTCACAAAAATTTGATCATTTACTCTCTGTAATAAACCCAACAAATCATGTAAATTTCATGCAAATCGGTCCATTATTTTTCAAGTTATAGCACTAACAAAAATAGGCAGACAAACAAACAGTTGGACAGATTTTCACCAAAAGTTAATCATCTGTTCCTCCTAACATACCTAACAATCCCTGTAAATTTCGTCAAAATCGGTAAATAATTTGAGTTATCTTGATGACAGAAAGACAGAGGGACAAACAGAAAGAAAAACCCGACGAAAACGTAACCTATTTGGCGTAGGTAACTAGAACGCCTTGTGGCGTAAAACCATCACCCGCAGTAGAGGCAATTTCAACGAAGTCATTTTTGATGAACGAGTTGAGCGCACAGCCTCAAGCCGTTAGCCCAAACCCTCTTCAATAATAACATAGGAAAAAAATAGAGCGCCTCGTGGCATAAGACGATCTGTCGCTGTGGAGGCGAATTCGCCGCAGTCGAGAAAATTCAACGCCGTCAAGTTTTATAGCAAGCTGGGACCAGTTTTTTTGGCAAGGGTCACATCCAGATCAACCCACCAAACTCCATACAAAATAATATGAAGATTGCTCAACTTCTTCGACCACTTATTGGGTGGACAGACATATATATATACAAATATATACATACTTAAATCTTCAACGAAAACATTATCACCTCTCTCACTTTGTTCGCGGGTGATAATTACTAGACGCAGCCTGATATTTTTGCTACCTACTCTGGATAGAAAATTTTACTTCAACCACTTAACGATTACAAAATACGACTGCGTGTTCTATCCAGATAAGCCTGAAACCTGTTGTGTATCAAAAATATCACGCTGCGTCTGATAATTTGTCCAGAAATTGTAACGGTCGAACCGATTTCGCGACGAAAAGACCCAGGCTATACTTTAGTTTAGAAGACCTTTGTTCAGTTCATCCTATTATTCTGTAACCGCCGTCATGATGTTCCTAACACAGACCGTCCTCCGTCACGATATTTCTAATACAGAACGTCCTGGATCCACAAGCAGAGCATATGACTTGAGTAATATTTGCAACAGCGTACTGAAGAAAAAGTGGCCTGGGTTCATCTTACCATACAGCTGCTGCCACCACAGCATTCTATTGCCAGGGTCACACTACATACATTTATAAATAGCTATATGCATTGACACTGACAACTTAATGCAGGGATATTAGAATCGAACGACATTTATGATACCTACCGATTTTAAGTACGCATCGAAACCTCGCACGAACTAAACATCGTAGCAGCCAGTTGAGCAAGCGAATGCGTACGTGACCTCGGCATAAGACGACTGTAGCTTCCAACTGAATCAAGTTGCGACAGTAGCAAAGTTTGCGTATATACGCTTCGTATATTACAATCCAGATCATCTAATATGTTCAGCATAAGCCTCTTCGTAACTTCAATCGAGACGTTTGGATACGCCACTCGTGAGCTGATGTTGCTGATAATTTTAAGTTAAGCGGAGTATAGATAACCTCTGTTAGGAAAGACGTCTCGCATATTTATGCTTAGGTAGCTTCGTATGTATATACATATAACAACGGTAAAAAAAACTAGAAACATCAGTAAATTCACTAACTAGGTATGGTTCCATTTTATAATATTAAAAAAAAATCGAGACAAAACATTCACGCCCACTTCCCAATGTTCGACGCGAAAAGCCGTTATGTTCAGGCGAGACATCTGCTTAATGGCAGGAAGTATAGAAATGCCAACTCGGCTCCGGTGTAACATAAACAAACTTTGGTCACAGCTACGATAGTGCGCTAACAGTCAGAAAAATATGCTCTGAAGGATGGAGAAATGGAATTCAGTTTTGGCTTTGAGCTTAGGGCGTGCGCACGTTTTGGCTTCCTTCTTTCTCCTTCACGGGGGGGGGGGAGAAGTCCGTCCTAATAAACCTCTTTCAGCCAGGCTCTTCATCTTGGGATTCAATCCTTTGGTCCCCATACTCAGCAGCTTGCTGACTTTGTAACAAGCAGAATTAACATTACTTCGCGCGAACAGGCAGCAAATGTTTTCTATCACAGAACTTTACATTGGTGTTTGCCTAGCTTGTTGCCGCGGAGTGTTATAAATATAGTGGATCATCGTCTATTTTCTGCCAACACCTTCCACATTCTTCCTAGAGTGAACACCAGGTGCCCTTGGGCAGTGCTTAGTTGCTAAATGCTTTATTTGTCTATTTGAGAACTATGTCTCCTAGTCTCAACTCTAAACAGTGTAGCCATTCTCAATTCGGCAGCGCTTCCATGCGTTAGCTAAGTCCCAAGTTGAAGCAAATGCCGACATATGTTACAGTGTCTTAGTTATGTTGCCTACGGTATGATGACGTGCTACACAATCAATTGCCCCTGTGTAGTGTACTCCATCGATAACTAATGTCCAATACGAACTGCAGTAAACTAGGTGACTTACGTGTCTAAGTTGGCAGTCGTAATCAAAACAATGTTTCCTCATGATGCATGAAGAGCATCGTGATGGAATCATCGTGTTCTTTACGCTAAACTGATTCAGAGAGTTTGCTTCCTTTAAAAGTCGCACGAACATGAAATATTCATTGAGTGCGTGGAAAGTAGGAAGTGTTTGCTGTCCCCGCGAGTCCAAATGCAAGTAATGTAGTAGCGGTGTAACTATGTTCTGTGTATACAGTAAACTTCAGCTGCAGTGCATTTTCCGAAGAGGACCGTGTAGGAGCGTCATCACTTCGATCAGATGAGTCCCACGAGGAAATGAAGCCAAGAGAATGAATGCCTAGAAGCATATACTCTCTTTCATTGTTATACTTCTCATTGTTAAGTTGAAGCAAGTGTGTCACTGGACCTTCGCACTGCGATGTGATTCACGTGCTCTCTTATTAGCAAGTGAAGAGTCACGAAGTGAGGGTAGGGTAGGTGTTATTAGCTAACTAAAATGGAGTATAATTGCATTGATAGCAGTAAAATTACAGCAGAGAAACCGACAGTAAAGGTTTTATTGTGTAGTAAGTGTCTTAAGCTTTAAGAAATGTAAATGTATGTACATAAAAAATAATGCTTGTAGTCCGGTCATGAGTTTCTTATTTGCGCTAAAAACAAATATCTAAAAAACGCCTTAGTTCAATATTTAGACAATAGTGATTAAAGTTAACTAATATTACAATACATTCAAATTTGTGATGGTGAAGCGTGATACTTATTCTTGCGAGAGTATATATGTTTTCTATTGTAACCAAAAATTGGAGCGTCTGGAGTTTAAGACAGTGGTCATCGAAATGTGGCAAAAAAGAATTATAATTTTGCTCAGTAAAACACAGCAAAACAGCAAACACAGCATCGATATGATAAAATGTTTCTATACATGCAAAGTATCACATCTTCGCTGTCTGAGAGCACCGTTTTTGCCACCTGGCTCAATATTTCGAGTGCTTAATTTGTGTGCCCTGTTGGTTCTCAACCTTTCAATATTCGCGTGTGAAGTTATAGATACATATTTTCCAGAGTACTTGTGAAGTTGTTTAATTATGACCGGTATCAGTTGTGAATCAAACGTTTACTCAAGAGTGTCAAAACAGCTTATTTAATTCTTGGTTTCAGGCGGTTTTCTCTTCGTGTTAAGTTTCCATGCTCTTTTTCCAATATATTGTGAGACCTTTACGTGTGTTTTACTGATCCAGCTGCAGTATGAGACCCAATCGCTAAGTCTTTCAGTTAGGTAGGTTGGGGAATAGCTCGCCCCTTGGAGTCATGTTTAACTAGTTATGTGCACTTTCATCATTTCATAGTAACAATTGTGCCAGGTGCTATTTCATTCCACTTTATATCTTTATTCATTGTCTTCTGCTAATGTGCGAACTAGAGTACGGAAACGAGAACAATCAACTGGACTGTCCGCAAACATCAGCAGGAACATTCACAGTTAATATCATTTTAGAGTAGGAGCTTTCATTACATTCTTTCATTTTTATTATCAATATTAATTATGTATAAATGACCAAGCATTTTAAAACCCTGTAACACCTCAACATCAGTGTAGGCATTGGGGGCGTCATTTGTCCTTCGCATAAACATAGCCAAACACACATGACGCTGTCAAAGTATAATGGCACACACCTGTGTCGCCAGCAGCTGTGCAATTGACCGATGCGTGGCATCGTGTTTCCACAGACCAGAATAACAGCGGATGATGTGCTGTAATTACCTACATTCGACGGCCGACGACGAGTAACTCGTCAGCCATGGCATAAACGTTCGCTTCAGTTCTGCTAATAAGAGAAACCATACACTTGTACATAGGACAATATATATCGCTTTAACCCAAGACCCCATGTCCTTCATAGAAGGCATTGCAGATACGGTTATTCGTAGGAGAAACGGAAATTTTAGGTGGTTTTTATAGGGTTTACCTTATCTTACTTAGGCTGTACTACGCTGCTACAAAGGCTGTTTCTCCTACAGGGATATAATAGGAGAATGAACCTTTGGGGCAAAAGAGTACAAAGTTCAGTAAGATAGGGTAAACTCTTAACCGTTAGCTACTGAATTTTAAATGTTAAAGGCATCCTTACACACAGAACGGACAAAGAGAACCATACCCAAAGGGTAGTCAGAACTTCTAGTCTGGTTCGCTCTGACCTACTGCCATCTTGGTCATGTTAACATCAGGGCTGTGGAGTCAGAGGGACCAAATCAGGCGCCGACTCCAAGTTAACTCCTAACAAATCGGCTCCACTCACCGACTCCGACTGCTGGAGCAAGCGAATGTCTGAGTCGGGCTCCTCCTGGCATAAAAGAAAAGTCTGACTCCAACTCGGTAGCCCAGGTTAAAGAATAGTAAAACCACGTGCATCAAACGAAACGCTACAGTCGATATTTGGGTCACGGTAAAAAATTAACACCCTTGGATAAATTACTCCAGGGATTTATTTTAGAACATCAGCGTAATGCCACAACGGTGCACACTCTGTGTCCTGCCAAGAGTGTTCAGCTGACATGCTAAAACGGCAGCATAATGTCACAACTGGAAAAAAGTAAAGTGCTTTGCGTAATTTGCTCCGTGGATTGATTTTGAAACGAGAGCGGAATATCCTCTCATTCAATACAAAAGCAGAGTTCGGCGCACGGCGTTAGGAACCGAAGTTCCTGAACACGAACCACAGTTCAATTTTTTCGTTCAGTCGACATGTGCTGCCTGCCTGAGTTGTGACTACAGACGACAGTGCGTTTCAATGAAGTGGAAAGGAACGCTAAATCCTCGCTCGATCTTGTTTGGTTTGAGAGAACAAGGAATGGTAATATCTCACAGAGGGCCGGGGCGTAAGTTCCGGCGTCTCTTTGGGAATGGGCCTCTTGGTTCGTCTACTGCCGCCTATTTAAGCTAATCTTCGTAAAGTGATACAGTACAAAAATCTTTAGTCAATATCTTACTGACATCAATTGTTATGAACTGAATATCGGCCATATATCTATGTAAATTAGAGGCTATCCTATTCACATCTATTTGATCCTATATTGGCTTAGTAGTGACTTTCCTAGAGATATTTTCCATCGAACTTTCCTGTTTCTGTCGTAATGTGTCTCCGCTCGTAAAAAAAACGGTCATTCGACAATTTTCGGTCGACAGGCAATGCTTTTGCTGTCAATTTCCGTTTTTTCGCCCCACAAGCACAAGTTGTGCAGCGAGATGGATGAAGTCCGGCTTCAATTTCAACTCCTGGGTCCAGCCAGTTTTCGAGTGCGACTGCTTGCATGCCAAAAATGTCAGACTTCGACTTTTTTTCAACAATGGATCTATTTCCATCAACTCTGACTTCTGGTACGAACCACTGCCCGACTGCGACTTCTGACCCATCCTAAGAAAAGTCCTTACTATAATAAGAGAGATGTATGTCCGAAGCCTTCCAAAGGTGCTCACTTTCAATAATGGTAGTTATTGTAGCTCCATTGGGCTTTGTGACTAGATGGATATGTGGACTTTGTCGACTTGGTGGACTTCGCGGAATTGCGAACTTTTTAGGTTGGATGGTAAGATGTAAATAAACACTATCAAAACTAGAGCACTCTGAGAGCGCATACCTCCGCCAAGTGAGGCAACGGTAGCAAAAATTCAAATTGGCTCTGAAACCATAATTTTCTTTGCATAAACTCCAAAATATAATCATTTGTGCCTTTTTAT
>LQNS02004412.1:15076258-15090298 GCA_001587735.2 Parhyale hawaiensis | reverse complement strand
AAACAAACAAACAAACGGATGGACATATCTTCACCAAAAGTTAATCATCTGTTCCTCCTAACATACCTAACAATCCCTGTAAATTTCATCCAAATCGGTTTATAACTTTTTGAGTTATCCTGGTGACAGACAGACAGACAAACATAGACAAACACGACGAAAACCTAATCTCCTTAGCGGAGGTAACTAGGTGAAGCAAATGATCGTGGGTGGCCTAGTAACCCTGCAACCCCAGGAATAAATACCTCAACGAACGCTCGATCACCAAGTCCATAAAACTGCCATCTCATAAGAATTTTCGGTAGGCTGGATACAAGACAGGACATTGCGCTAATGTTATGCGGCCCGGCGGGCAGACATTTGAAGGAGTGGTCCATCGCATTTCCAAGAAAGGCTCGGCAGAGATTTTTTTCGATGACTGCCGGACGGTTCGGCGCAACCGACGGCGCGCAGGAGGGAACTCGACCGTGGCCGCTAGGAAGGATGCGACGCGGCGGGGGAGGGGTGGCTGGTTAGCTTGTGAGGATGAGTCATTGTGCGTATGGTGCTATAGGCGCTTGCCATTGCGGCTGGACGGAGAAGATAGGAGATTCTTACTGTATTAGAGCACCTGTGCTGTCAAAAATGACGGCGAGGTATTTGTGTAGCTACATCCTCATTGATCGTACTTTAGGCACAAATATGCTAATGAAGGAAACGCTACAACGGCAAAATCAAATTATCATAAGAACTGAGTGCTCTCTGTTCCCATTCAAATGAGCGGCACAAGCCGGAATTCTTTCCCTTAGGTAACACAAAAAAAAGAAAATGTTTCAATAGCAAGCACTCAAGTATCAGTGAACAGGAAAAATAAGGACCATATAGAACGCTGATAGAAATATGGAACCCGTAAACAAAGGTGTTGCCAGAGAGGAACTACGAACATGATAATAGCAAGTCAGGAAAGAAGAACATAACACGAAATGATGAGCAGGAGTCTGAAAGTGAAAGGAAGAACAGGAACACAAAGGATATATATACCGAAGGCATGGCTAAGGTAGTAGACGGGAAGACTACAAGCAGAAAATTAACGAAGATAGACGGACCAAAAGACCCATTTCCGGAGAGCAGTCAAAAGCCTGGCCGCGGCCGGGCACTTCGCAGGTTTCGTCCGCTCTGAGCTAGAAAACGCTATGTTGGCATGTAATGTGAATCTTATTAATTGTATCATCGGAGATATGAAAATATAAAACATATATAGCTAATTAGCATTAGGTAAGACTATTTGGATTAACTATGTACTCAAGTCAATGAAACCACATGGGCTAAGTAAGAAAAAACATATATTTGTCGACAATTGCAACATCTTTAATTATATTTACAACGCAAGATAAAGAATTATGAAAATTTTCAAATTTCTGGATATTTTCTCGAGCCTTTTTTCTGGAATCGGTCTCTAAATTCCGACTCCGCAACCCTGGTGGCAACGGAAACTCGCATTGCAACAGACGATTCCTCTTTCAGCGGCTGCTAAGATCTCCATAGTCTAAACCCATCACGTACAAACAACCGTAGTTTATTATTTTTTATAATCAGAGTCAAAAATCTATGTCCGATATCGTACCATTATTATACAGGGTGTCTCACAAGCCTGGCCCACACAAGATCTGTGTGAAGGTGTTGGATAGAGCGCGGTAGAAAACGTTCAGAAGAACATGGAACTCAATTTGGATGCATAATTTAACTGATCAACTAGGCGATAATAGACAAATAATTATGTTCGCTAGTATCATTGATAAATTTCCAACACTGGGCCAGATTTCTAGGATTTCCGGCAGACGAACACAAATCAGTTGTTAATTCAGAAAAAGTAGAATTAAAAATTCCGCTTTATTGGTAGATATAAGTCATGTAACATAAAAAATATGAAATCACCGGCACAACTGACAGAGGAACTGCCTGGCGGTTGCCACATCATGCTATCCTAGGCACTAGCCAACACCTTCCATGCCATTAACAGTGCCAGCTTACCTGAAGAACAAGCAGTTTCCACGGCAGATATTCCGCAATCATCCCCAATCAAATTAGAAAGCTCTTCACTTTTGGACTCGGACTTGTCAGACAAGGGGCAAAGGTTTTCTTTTTCCGTCTGCATGGAATCCGAAAAATCTACAGATGCAGTTGGGACGTAGAAAGTGGAAGAGCCAACCACCGTTATGTCACTTGGCAACAATGGCATAAAGGCGGGTGTAGTTGGCACCGATGCGGGGTCACTTTGGGAAAATGGTGATGGGTGGTCAACAGCGACGGGAATTGGAGGTAGTGACACAGCGTGTACCGTTGTTGAATTGATAGCCAGTTTCAAGGTGCTAATGACTGGCGATGATAAACAAGGCGAAACTTGACGTGATCGATAGGAAATCGGACTGTGAATAGAGGTCGTCTGTTCGACGGACGAAATAGATTTTTCTAGATGAGGTACACACTTTGTTCCATTGGTGGAATTGCGTATAGAAGAAGTGACTGCAGATGATGTGTTGTAACATTCTAAATTTGTGGGCTTCACGCTAGTAGGTAATATAGAAATTAAATCATAATTGGATTCTGAGCTACAAGACGAAGTCCTTGTAGCAGGGACTGTCAATGAAGTTAACGAAAAGGGGGAGGTGCCTTTCGTATCCACAATAGAATAACCATTAGACTCTTCACAGATAGAAGTCCCTTCTAAATGCAATGGAAGCGAAATAGGCGGTGACGATTTCGCTTCAGAAACCAAGTTTGAATCTGAACTAACGCTGCAGTTAGAAACAAGAGCGTAATGTTCGGAGGACTCAGAAAATATCGACTCCTCAAATGGCTGGATAGAATTTGTACCAGAGAGACATCTCGGGGTCACTGACGGGTGGTCTATACGAGTGTGCACGTCGTCCGTAAACTTCCGTCCTTTGTACTCAGTAATAACAGCGTATGCTTGGGATGACTCAGATGAAGTGTCATACACGCAAGGAACAGGTTCGAGATGAGCAGAAGAAACGTCGGGAGAGTTGTCAGTGACCGCAGTCCCAACTGACGTGACAGAAGGGCATACAGGCACGGAACAGCCTGGTATAGGAGGCAACATGACTCTGGCCACAAGTGACACAGGAAAGTTCTTTCCAACGCTATGTAAAAATGATTTTTGTGGTTTGGGAGAGGGGGTACGCTCCTCGCAAGCTGTTTCTTCGCTGGTCTCACAGACGGCACTCGGGATGAAGTTGGAAGCGTTAAGCTCTTCAGCAGATTGGGTTTTCCACCGATATGAATAGTTAGATGAAATAGGTCCGTCACCGATATACATAGAGACCGCCTTAGCCTCCCGTGATGAGGTATTAGCGTCAGAGTTGTAGCACAAAACGCTTGAGGAAGAGTGGCTGTCACTTCGAACGTTGCCCAGAGTTTCACACTGTCCAAATATTTTTTGTGAGTTGCCTACTTCTGCATCGCAAGACTTGATGCTTTCTTGGGATGATGACTCGACGCCAGTGTGGTACCCGGCATCCGATATTTCACCGTCTACCGGCGCAATGTTGACTGAGGAACCTACTTTACCGTTCTCAACATTGGATACTTCATCATAAGCGGGAACAATGGCATCAGGGAAATCAGATTCCTTACTATTGGAAACTTTGACAACACAATGGAGATAATTTTTCTCGTCAGTCACCATAAACGTTTCTTTTTCACTGTCTGAACCATCTGTTTTTGGAAGCAGCTTGGGAACAGAAGACTCACATTGCTGAGTGTACGAAGAATGGGAGAACTCTCGACAAGACTTACGAGCATTCAAG
Source organism: Parhyale hawaiensis (assembly GCA_001587735.2). Taxonomy (NCBI): domain Eukaryota; kingdom Metazoa; phylum Arthropoda; class Malacostraca; order Amphipoda; family Hyalidae; genus Parhyale; species Parhyale hawaiensis. The sequence continues at coordinate 15,086,492 of LQNS02004412.1, read as the reverse complement.
GCGGTGCGTTGACACGGTCGTTCTGAAATGATATGACACGAAAGGCGCCCAGCGGAAGGACCAAAAGCGTAGGTATTCCACGATGGTGATGGTCGGCCGACAGTACTTTTCGAATGGTTTCCGACATTAGAAGGACTGGCAGCTTTCGACCGGAGATTGGCAACGACTTCCAATAATTTCGGTGAGATGCGTTCCGCCACAGCAAAAGCCTTTTCGTCTTCAGACTCACAAGAGGAGGTTTTGGATGAGCACTCAGTGTTGAAGTCAGCACTGCTTTCAACATCTGGTGCAAACGAAACCCTTGGCCCTGCGACCTTGCTCATAGGGTCGTCACTACAGCAACTCTCATCAGCCGATGAATCGACATCTTGCTGCTTGCCAGCACATTTAGCTTCACTGAAGCACAAATAGAGTGGTGCAACATTCTGATCAAAGCAAAGAGCTTCAGGTAAAGTCGATGCGGCGACAATATTTTTGAGGGCCAGGTAGCTCAATAGCTCAGGAGCGACAGGCACAGGTCGTCCTCGTTTGGGAATCTGATAGTGCAATTTCTTCAAGTAATACGAGTTCTTTCTAGTAGGCAAACGTCTTCGCGGAACAGGGACCTTCAATACATTACGAAGTGGTTCGGGTGACGGCGGAACTAAACCGCTACTACGCTTCCGTTCGTTCTCCTCGCTAAGTTTGATCAAATCGTCGACACTAAGAGACACGGTGGATCCGGAGTAGCGTATGCGTTCCTGGTGGAGTTGGAACCATTGAAAAGCTCGGCGGCCAAGCGAAGAAGCCACGTTCCAGGGCACCAGAAGTAGCCTGCCGTAGCTGCTCCGCGTTGGGCCGCGGCCGCGGTTACGGCGGCGGCGACGCCGTTCAATTCTCTCTCGAGCCGATTCACTCATCGTGATGTTCTTTGCTATATTAGACTTGTAGAGAGGTCCGTGAGAATTGCCATGGTCTTACTTGCATTCATAAAACGCAAAACTACATTATCAACATCCAAGTTGCTTGTTCTATCTTAACTGCAATTGGCCACAAAGTTATTGGACGAACCAATGCGAACGTAAATATTCCCCTAGGTAATTTTGAAAGCTCAAGACGTAACGAGACGCAACATTGCAGGTTTATAAAAAAGGGGATCCAGCAACGAGGGGATAACCGGCATGTGAAAAAACTTAATAGTATTCTTATTAATTATTGCTGAAGTCTTGGTTTGGCCACAATACAAAAACAGCTAATCAAGATAGAAATGTAAAAGTACGGAAGATGAAAGAAACAAAGTGGGCAAAGATATAATGTCAGGAATGCTTGACTCGGGTAGGGCGACCAACGGAGTTCCACAGGCGATGTGCACTATTATGCATCACATTCTTGTGACAAGTTTCAACTAAGTGAATTCGGTAACAAGTTCACTAATGCAAATATGTTACGAGAGCAACACACGATCGGAGAACACATATAGAAAGCACAGCGCTAGTTTGTATTGTTGGTTGGCGTAACAACATTCAAGTAGTAGGTAAAACCAACATTGCAAATAGTGTTCACATAATCACGACATTTGAATCAATTGAAATTTATCTGCGGAGAAAAAAATGATCGCACATGACACAGTTGTGAAAACAACTTATTAACACAATAGACTACAGCTCCGTGCACCTTACAGTATTTTAAAAGTTCGGTTAGTAACAACTGATGTTTTGAAAATTCACTACAACTGTGCACAACAAAAATTTATTTGCTCATATTTTTTAAAAGTCGAAATTGAGTATACAGTATAGTACCAAACTGATAGAAAAAATGTTCAGAAACATTTTATTTTCGTACTTGTCTCAAAAAACAATTTTTCCAAGCTTTCGATTTTACCGGTAATCATTAACAGGAATAACAACGGAAATTTAGAGTAATGAAGTGAAGCTTAACATGGTGGTCTGTACATTCTCCTGGGCGGTATTAATCGCGCTAATTCAACAAGATATAGAGGTTTGGTTCATGCGTTACTACAGGATAAACAAAATATAACATTGTTTTTTACTTCAGAAGTGTGAGACACAATCATAACTCAATATTGCATCATCCGTTACCAGTCGACTTCTCAATACAGCAATGAAGTTAATTTCATAACTAAATTTAATGTACAAGACGAGTCACATTATTAGCCCAAAAGCAACAAGCAACTATTGCGATTATTCGTCTCAATTCTGTTTATCGCACGACGCTACAGAAATAGAGCAGGTGTCACCGATCAATCAATGCTTACAAGCGCACACACATATCTCGTGTCCACAATTTCACTACAAAACACACGCACACAGACACAATAATCGAACGAAGTATTAACATATTCACTGATGTAGCGAAATGGTAACGCCGGGGTGAAAAAACAACCGACGTAAAAATGAGGCCCAAAAAAGCACGTACCGGGAGCGAACCCGACACTTCACAACCGCACGCACCGGCCGCCGGCAGCGGAATCATGAATGGAAAAGAGAAAAATCTGATCACCGGACGCTGATGATGTAAAGCTGGGCAGGGGGTGACTGACCCCCCAAGATCAGGTGTAAATGTAAACATTGACGCGCATGACCCACTTACGCATTTAGGTACTGCGGTACTACATACGACGTTCATTAAACTCTACTTGCTGCACATTCACTGCAGCCATACGACAATGATGTTATCAACAATAAATTATACTTCAAGATCCCTAAAAAAAATTTAAAGTAACCGCGGCGCCGAGCAAAAGCTGAATTATAGTTTTAGCTTCGGGGGCGTCCTTGATTTTTGGTTGGGATTTAGCTGCATGCGCGGTTTTGGCGAAGGTATTCGCGTACACTTTGTTACAAATTTATTGGTCTTCAGGTATACAGGCCTAATGAAAAAAAAACATATGCCAAGTTGCAGCCGTGCACAGCTCTAGGGCCAGTCGGTGCGTGTGGGTTTCCCAGTACGGAGTGTGAAGTCCAGCTTACTTGACCTTCAGGTCCTTTACATTAACGAAAGACGCCGTCACTTTCTTCACTAAGCACTTCCTTTTCCCAATAAATATCGTAAATTGCATTAGTGCCTTAGTTTGCCCATGTGGTCATTAATGAATAGCAATAACAGATAAGCGATGGGTACTTTATTTTAATATTCTACGTTTAAATTAGTCACTCTTGGGCCCACCACCACGAAATGATATGCTGAGCACGGTCACCAGATTGTAATGCAAAGACACTCCTACAGACATTATGTAATGCAGTACCAAATGCATGGTCTTGATGGCTCTGTCTTTGCTGGTGCGGGTATTGGCAGCTTTAAACGATCTGTACACAGAGCTATTCTGTGATCTCGGATCTTCTTTTTTCATTATTTTGTTTTCTCCACCCGCTGGGCTGGTTGCGTGGAAGTTTGTTAACCTCATGGAGTTTCTCCGTTCCTACGTCGCCAGTCTGGTGTGATTTAATAATAACTTGTGGATGGCATATTCAATTAATTATTAATATAGTTATTACTTTTTACCAAATACGTATATTGGCATGCTTCAAAAAGTAGTCTTGTTTTAGTTTTGTATTTTTGTACTAGTCGCCCACGAAAAATGCACTTATTTTCATTGTCTGTTCTTTTTAAGAAAGTGCAAAACTGCTCCTTTTGGATAAGGCAACTGAGACAAGCACAGGACAGCCACAGTATATTGGGAGAGTTACCAGCAAAAGGTTAGTGCCTAATAATAAATTTCGTTTCCGTACAAATAACACCAATCATTTATCGAGCAAGTGATCATGTAGGGTTACATCCCTGATACTATTCCTCCATGAGCGTACGGCAGCCGCAAGTTAAAAAGTTATTTAAGCACGTCTTCAGATTGGGTCATGGGGCGTTATATATTGGGTTAATCTATGGGGTGCTGTATATAATTTCAGGTGATGAATAAGAAATGTACCGGGAAATTCACGACCGTGGTCCATACGCGGCCGACAAGTTAAGCCTTTCTAAACACGGCGTAGCGGCTCCAGGGAGGTCAAGGCCGGTAAGTGGCAAGTACCAAGTAAAATAAAGTAAGCCGCCGCATAGCAAAGGCAATTTATGACAGACGAAAAATACAACAAACAACAACGTAGGAGAAACTAGAGTGCCTCGTGGTGTAAGACCATCACATGCGGCGGGGACAAATTTCATAGCCGTCATTTTATATAGCCAGTTTACTCTATTTTTTGGCCATGTTCACATTTAGGTAAACCCACCTGACTCCAGACAAAATATTATGAACATTGCTCAAATCATTCTCCTTCCTTTTGGGAGGATAGATAACAAAATGCATCGCTGTCAACCCACCAGACTCCCTGCAAAAATTATGAACATTGCTCAACACCGCTACCCTCTTTTTGGGTGGACAGACAAATATTCAAATATATACAGTGAGACCCAGGGTATTAGTCCAACAATTTTTTATCTTCTGTCGGACGAGAATTAAGTTTTCATAGGGCAACACCTGGCATGATTAGAAAAAAGTTATGCCGTTTTGAAAATTTGTCCCTTAGTTTTGGACGGTACCGTAACTACAGTAGCTATATAGAAATATATAGGATAAGAATATGTATTGTCATTATCATGCTTCGTCCGCGGGTGGTTAAAATAAAAAAAATAGTAGGCTACTTACCGAGGTTGGTGTTGCGTGGAGGCAGCACCGGTGGAGATCGTATGCCTAAGGAGAGACCGATACAATATAATGATAATGGATTAATTACGTTACATTACAATATTCCTACCTGAAGCCTCCCCACCTTTATTAAATACAATTCTTATAAGACATTACAAGGTACAAAAACTGAGTTAGCATAGCACTAACGGTAAATACAAGCAAAAGGAGTGTTCGCACATATTCGTTTACTTTGGAGAAGTAAGTAAGCCTTCTGGGATTTTAGTTTTATTAGACCCCGAGCTCTCTTACTTACTTCTCCAAAATGAGCTAGCATGGGAGTCCTCCAATCTTCGAATCAATATTCGTTTACGTAACCAACACTAACCAGTCAATCAGCGAACATACGGACGATTCAAATGATGCAGTTGTGGGAGCCATCAATGGGCAACAGTCAAGGTTTAAGCTTGCCTGCCCACAATAGTGCCACCACGAGGGACACTTATAGCTATGTGAAGTAAAATGAGGAGCAAGAGCACCGAAATCTGCTATACTGTGGCAACAGCAAATAGCGAAGGAAGAAGAGCAGATCAAAGGCTTTTTGTAGCAGCAGGTAAAACTAATCCAGTAAGTTAGGGAAAAAAGTTACGTTACTTAATAATTTTTGCATTTTCAACGATGGTGCAATGATAGGACACTGAAAAATTTTGGCTTTGGTCAGAAAAGTCAGGGAGAATTTCAGCAAACTTTGCTCTTTTAGTTTTCTTTCTTTGTTTTGAAGACAAAATATGCGACATGGAGCAAGGATGGTTGCTTTTATACGAGCTCAACATGTAAAGTTACACTTTCTTCAAAGTATTTAATGAAAAGAGACAAAAAAATAAAGGAAACGAAACAAATGGAAGCTGAGGCTATGACCAATAAGTGCTAACAACAGAAACTATCTAATTGCGCAAGGTGACCTCCAGGAGCATCATTCATTTTCCAAGCGAAATATCAAATTCTTCTTACTGCCAATGGCTGGCCTGACGGACATACGAAGTGACGCTTTGCAATTATGAGAATTAGCACCGAGCACCTCCTCCTCCTCCACAACTGATACAATCGCAGTGGTTTAAGTCTGGTGAGTTAGAATTCTGCAGTAATCACGGCGGTATAAGTTTGGTGAGCTAGATGGCCAAACTAGGCAGAGGGTTTCAAGTTTGCTGAACTAGAAGTGTACACATTTTTTAATGGCATAAAAGAGGCAAATTTTTGTTCACGTGTTCATACACGGTAATCGATTCCTGTCGGTGGGTGCAGAGTACTCAAGAACATGACTTCTTGGGAAGGCAAGGCGTCTTGATCAAAGACACTTTATTCAAAATTCTTGGATATTCTGCATAGCTGCCGTCAAGTTGCGCTTCAATAAGATGAGGAGAAATCAATCACGCGTCACTTACAGCAAACCCGAACACCACATTAAAAGCAGAATTTTTACTGCTCATCACCGTGCGGACCTCATAGGCGTTGTACACGATCATCCTTGGGGTTTAATGAATGGTTACTCGTCGACGATGCATCGTTTTTCGTCTACAAATCTCCTAACAACTCACCACGATTCTTCAAACTGTTCAGGAGCATCGAGCATCTACGTGCGAACTGCTCTCAACGAGCAGTTACGATGTTCCCGTGCCTTACAACGAACGATTTTACCCCAAGTTCACAAGCCACAGCTCACAGCACAGTTATTCTAACAATCCTATAGTTTAAAACAAGATCCCATAATGATATGGACCTTGATGCACCTACCATAATTGCCCATTTCAATCCTGTCATAAAGGAGAGGAATGCTTCCAATCACTGTGGGGTCTGTGAGATGCGCTCGCTGGACATACCATAGACGTACCTCGCAATTCAGTCAAGGTACAGTTGACAGTGGATTTGGCCTGCTAAGTAGCCCCAATAACCCCATCAGTATGGCGTCCAGTGAATTAAATCATATCCCTCCACTTCCAATAGGTCAACTTCCTAAATCCCATGGATAATAAAAAAAGGTTCAAATCAGAGGTGGCTCGCGCCTACTGGGTAATGCACGGTTCCCTACTGCAATTCTTTCATGAACTAGCGCATGACAACCGTCAGTAGCCACTGTCTAGTTACAGCCCGCAGAATAGCCGCTGGGATGTAGTTTTCAGGGAATCCGTGTACCTGTCCTTCAGCACACAGGGCTGCCAAAACATGGGTTTCTCTCAAAGATCCTGGGTTTTTTCAAAAATCCCATTGGCAGCCCTGGTAGCGACATCAAGATGAGCATAGCCGCTGTCCAGTGAGGAGGTGGGGGGTGTCGCTGCTGCAGTTACTCTCCTGGACTACGCTGGAAGAGCACGCGAGGGCAGTTAAGCAGTTTGATATATTATTTTGTATGCCACAGCTAGACCACTGAAGTGGGTAGCGGGCTGGGAGCTCCAGACGTCCGTCAGTTTTAGTTCAATATTTACAAACTTCCTTCAATGGAACCGTGCGGCTCCCTCTTTTTTTATTAACTTTCACGAGCCACAAGTGAGGCTGAAGCACGACTTCATTACTCAAAAAAAGTGAGTCGTTCGATCTCTTTATGCACGCAGGTTTTTACATTATAATGTCCATGAAGTAGAGAAATAACGAGAGTTCAGGACTATAATTATTAATAGTAGATAGCTCACCTGAAGCCAGAGCGCCGTGGCCAGCCTGATCCTGCAGAAGTAAAAATAAGAATCTTTTAGTGTTTGGATGGCGCAGTTGAGGCATTCTTTGCCAACAGCTAAAGCAGAAAACAGCTGGTGAAAGAATAATTCTGTCTTTCCAGGCATCACCAATTGGGACAATACCTACCGTGTAGATGGGCTACTTTCATTAGATTAAATAGGTAGCTGGAAACAAGCGGACCAACGAACCCATTCCCAAAGAGGAGCCCACACTCTTGCTTCGGCCCTCTATGAGATTATTGCCGTGCTTTTGCTTTATTTTGCCCGTAGCTTCAGTAATGCAGTAAATTAGCAAATTTGGATCGAGCTCCAAGCGTTATTCCAAATCGGTTACCGCAAGATAGTGCTTAACTTTATCGTAAGGGCAAACGACTTGGGATTAAGGCCCGAAACTCAACTCAAAGTAGCGAAACCAACGCTCATGACTGCAGCTGCTTAGAAGCCAATCTTATGCAATACGGGCAGCTTCTTTGCAACAACAAAAGCAAATCAAAATGAAATTGAAAAATTTATAATTATGAATAATCGATATGCTCAAACTCTAAATTTTTAGGCAATTATCAGATGCCACCACATACACATGGTGTAATTGAATGCCTATGGCGTCTTTCTACGGTAAGACACGGTATGCCCTAAAATGATAGAAAAAAAAAGACCGTGAGAACAGTGAACCATTAATCCATATTTTACCCAGGCTGTTATTGTGCCGCCCGGGTTGTGGAGTTGTACGGGTGCTAGTTTCCGACTCCAACTCCATGATTTTACCAGTTTCCGACTACGACTCCAGAATTTTGCCAGTTTCTGACTCAGACTCCAAGATTTTGCCAGTTTCCGGCTCCAACTCCAGGTCCCCAAAACTCAACGACCCCAACTCCACAACCCCGTAGCTACAACGGTTCTTTGTCCTATTTTACTTCTATGGGAGAAACAGCTTTTATACACAGGTGGCACAGAATTGTTCACGATTGGGTGAAACTATATTCTACCCTTTAATTACATACAAACCTCAAAATGCAGAATGCACTGCTTCGGTTGATTCAATTCCGATCCATCACAAGTAGGCAGTTGATTAGAAATGTAGCTACTAAGTTCACCAACGAAGTCACTGGAAGTACCGAGTCAACCATAGTCTGTTGGTCCTGATAAGACTTTGTTCGTCAATGAATGGTGTAGAATGAGAAACAACTTAATATTCAATTTATGTTATGTCTGATGCGGTAGCACATCATGAGTGAATGGATAATATTAATGTTCTGTCAGCAGCGGTTGGTGAATCATGAGCGAACGAATAATTTTCACATTTAGTAGAATCTCCATTTGATGGCAGGTCAGACCGAGTCTGATATTTTAGTGTAGAAGGCCATTCAATATCATCGTACTACTTGTAGAATATTGAGGCATCCAGGGACAAATCATTTACGTACGAATCATCTGTAGTTTAATCAACTATGAATGGAAGTGCCAAGCAATCTATCAACATCAATACACTGCGATTACTGTACAAGTACAAGTACAAACAGTGGGACACTATTATCAATAAACGACAGCAACACGAGCAGGTCTATAGCCATGGTACCATCAGGTGGCTACATCGAGCCATCTATCAACATCAGTACACAATGGCAATACGAGGTCATCCACATCCACTGCGCCCTTAGCTATTGTGATGGGATACTAAAGTGCCAGTGGATCCTCAGACAGCATATAGAATAAAGACATATACACAGATAGAGTAGGTATATGGAGAATCGCTTTTGTGTGCTGTCAAGACTCATGAATCATAGGATAATTGCATTCCTGGCGAGACTCGAGACTTGTAGAAGAGAATTGCATTCCTGCCGAGGTGCGTGGCTTACAGGAGAATAGCTTTTGCAGCCGAGGCACGTGACTCGTAAGAGATTTGCACACCAATTAAGACTCGTGCTGTTGCTGTCGAGGCTCGTGACTCGTAAGAGATTTGCACTCCAATTAAGACTCGTGCTGTTGCTGTCGAGGCTCGTGACTCGTAGGAAGGAACGAGAAAAAGACAATGATGCTAACAGTGTCCGGCTAGTCACAAGTGTGGTGCGGAGGGCAGTCTTCGCTAGCTTTCACGACCCACACATTCCATGACGAGATGACTGGGCCTACCATAAGGAATGTCAGTATTGGAGCCTCATATGATCAGCACCATCCAGAGCAAAATGACTGGGTCTAGCATGTCGAGTGTCCCCGCTGGAGTCCCATGCAGCATAAAGTGCACCGCACCATCCATGGAAAATAGATGACCATAAGCACCAGGTCTATCTTTGGCCACTAGAAAAGAGAAAGAGAAGCAAAACAGCTATTGTTAGTAAAGCCAAGCTTCTTCGCACAGAATGAAAAGTAAAATATTATTTTGTATTAGTCATAACACAAAGGTGGAGATGCAACAAGAGGAGAAAGGCATTGAATAGAAAGCAGCCGTAAACACACACGTACAAAAAAATCCCTGATCAGCTACAGTAGAACGGCATTAAAGAATCTTGACTGTCTCGAACTGTAGCTAATTTGCATGACGTTTATCACCCTATACCTTAAATGGTAATTACATACTAGGCTGGTGATCTGAATTAAGTATTTGTCATCTCGAACCTAGTCTATATCTCTTGGAGTGTTACAGACTAAAACGGGCACAAACAGCGAAATAATGACTACCTATGATGCACTTTCTTAGTTGTAATATCCTTAATGTTAAAAAAAATGTCGTACTCCACTTTACCAACCATCAGCTTGTGTATTGATAAAGAGAGAAACATAAGTACCGTAAAATGGTGTTATACCGGATCGTGGGGTAATAACGGATTTTCGTATTACTTCCACTTAAAGCTCCATAACTGGAAGGCTATTGTATGTAGCGATCTCTAACAAGTTT
>LQNS02004412.1:15051571-15068015 GCA_001587735.2 Parhyale hawaiensis | reverse complement strand
GGAACAGAAGGGGAAATATAGAGAACCTACCTAACTCTACAAAACTAACCTTCTCAGCAGGAACTGCGGCCAGATGCTACATCCCCTGCGGAGAAGGCACTCAGGATCCTTGGGTGCGTGATGCCCAAACATATTGTGGGGGTTGGCATTAAAAAACCCACCCAATAAAACCTAAAAAACACACCTAAAGAAACCCAGCCGGTAGTTTTTCTTAAGAGAAGCATTCTTTGAGCAAATAAAAGCTGGATAACTGTGAATAACTGTTTAAATATGGTCAACACTACACTAGTAAATCATATATAGTATTATATTTGGTAGCCCACTTTCAAAAATGTGTTGAGAATCTGATCCCTCACCCTGCAGTAAAATGTACTGGAGGGCCTATTTAGTACAAGGATTCCCAATAAGGAACTGTTAACTTCTTAGTTCATACTAATCAATGAAATATATTAATTAGCTAGCACCACAAATATCAAAGCATAGGTACTATTGGTGGCTAGCCTGATTGAATCATTAGTTATCTAGGTAATAATCATAATGATTTATGTATTACAATTTTTGCATCAAAAGCTTAAAGAATTGCCTAAGGTCAAATTACTCAGATTGATGTGTCAGTGGGTCTTGCAGTAGTGAACACATTTCTTACCCTGTATGACGTTTTTGCTATTAATGGAAGTCCCAATGTTAACTAAATGTTTAAATGTATCTAAATTAGCTCAAGGAATCCTTGAAAAAATGCCCAGATTTTATGGTGGACAGTCAAGTCTTGTGTAGTTTATTGCCCAAACAAAGTAAACACTTATCTGACTCTCCTACTTATCAATCGTTACTGCCCACAACCTTCAAGAGTGCTTTTGTACAATAGTTTATTGGTTAGCAAATGGATCGTTACTGCCCACAACCTTCAAGAGTGCTTTTGTACAATAGTTTATTGGTTAGCAAATGGTTCATAACATTTCTTTGAACAGACAACTTGAACTACTACTCGTGTTAGCTTTGCTTAACCCTTTGCCTCCTGAAAGTCACACGTTTTTTTTTTTTTTACTTTTTTTTTTGTTAAATTTATGAAAATAGGTTAGTTAAACACATATTTGGGGAAAAATTTTAGTTTTACTTGCAAAAAACAGTATTTTTTTTGCATCGGCTACTACAGATGCCGTCAGTGTCTTGGGTAATTTACATGATGCATAACTTTTGTATAGGAAAAAATAGAGAGTGGCATCTGATGATGCCGTCAGGAGGCAAAGGGTTAAGGTAGCAAGTTGTGATTTCTGACTTTTTCGAGCTCGCTGGTCTAGAGTCCAAACGCCATGTTTCTCCCTACGCTTTTGATAGCTTTACTGCAAACATGACTTAGCTTGCTGAGTGTTGCACTGCCCCAAGAAAATAGTTTTCTACCATAGCAAATACTGACTGCATAGATTGAGATTCAACAGGTAGCTGTTTTATTTCACAAGTTAATCGCATGTGAAGTAATTTGCTAACAAATGCTTAACAATTTAAATTCAGTCACTAGTCAATGAGACTATAGTCCCAAGAATGTGAATTGTTTTGTCATTCAACATCTTGTGCAGCAGGCTCTAACTGCTTCAGTTGATTTTTTATTAGGAGGAATGAATCAAGTTTTGCAGCAGCTTCGGGTGCCCAAGAATGAGATTACTACAGGAAAAGCTGTCTTTGCTATTTTCTAATCTTATTATAACCACAAAATTACTTGAATCAATACAAATTAAACTTTATAACAGCTAGTGGTAACGATGAACAACAGGTCATCCTTCGAAATTTTGTGTTTGATTAATTGGGCTCCAGCTAAAGGGTGTTACACAAGAGAAGGTAGCATTTATATTAACTGTAGAGTAAACAAGATTGCCTCGTGGAAAGGAACCTGACCCACAATAGTGGGGAAGTTGCAAGTTTTGAGTTAGCAGTTTGGGAATGTTTCACATCTTGGTCAACCCACTCGACTACCTAGAGGAGATTGTGGTGATGGTTCATTTCCTTCTGGAAATTTTTGGGTGGAAAGATATGTCTACAAATACATAGAGCTACATGCAAATAAATATAGACACTCAGGACTACGCGACAACGATATCACTTCTCTCCATTCGCTGATGACAATCACCTCTCTCACTTTCTTTCTGGGTGAGAAGTAGTCATATTCAATCCCTTCACAAGCAAAACACGTAGGTACAGCTTTTACTTTTTCAAAATACAGTATTTAGATTCTTAAGAGTAGTATGTAGTTACTTATTGAAATGTAAAGTAAATGTAGTTTGTCGCAGAAACCAGACTTGCCATGACGTCACAAGTAAAAAGCAAGAACTATTAAGGCTGAAATGTATTTGTAATAGTTATCTGGAGCTGCAGGATATTCGCCACAATGCTAGTCAAGTCAGTGAGACAGCCTAGGCTAATTGGCAAAGAAATGATATGCAGTCACAAATATTGATATTTTGCTCATACTGACTCATCATAGAATTTGTTGATTCAGCATGTTTCCACATAGATTTTTCAGCAACACCGAACAATTCACAAACTATTATTATTATTATTATTAAATCACACCAGGCTGGCGACGTAGGAACAGAGAAACTCCATGAGCTTAACAAACCCCACGCAACCAGCCCAGCGGGTGGAGAAAACAAAAGAATGAAAAAAAGAAGATCCGAGATCACAGAATAGCTCTGTGTACAGATCGTATAAAGCTGCCAATACCAGCACCAGCAAAGACAGAGCCATCAAGACCATTCCAAACTAATGAAAAGCAGACAAATGCTAAAACTTTATCCACACTCGTGATAAAAACTATTACCTACCCATTTGTTATTCTGACAAAGTGCTCATATTGGCTACATCTATTTATCCTCTAGATTTAAACCTGACAAAACTTCAACACCCTGTAACAGTCAAATGGCTTCCAGTTTCTGTACTTTTCGAAATATTTGCAAAGGCTTTTGTTGCTGCAGATTTTTTGTACACATTAATGATTTTTTGCACTCTGTGCTTAGCATCTGGCTAGACCAAGTAATAGATAGGTATGCAGGGAACTGGTCAATATGAAAATAATTGAAAGATGAACTAAACATTTGCTTTCATTTATTAGCCAGTTATCAACTGTCCCATTTGAGATAGCCAACTAATATTTTATATCATAAATTGTTACCATTCTTGATCAATGAGTTGTTGGAGGAATAACCTCTCTCAAAGCAGTTGGATCGGTGCAGAACATTTAAAAAACATTAATTTTATTATTGAAAACATTTCCCCCATAACCCCCCCCCAAAAAAAAAGCCCCTAAAAACCCACTAGCGGATTTTTTTTTTTTTTTAACCCTGGGTTTTTTCCAACCCTGGCCAGTGGGGACTCAGCATTAGGGCCCCAAGGAGTGGACTGCAACGGATCGTAGATAATCCGAGCTATCGGGATCGTAGAAGGAAGACTAGTGACAATTACGCCTACCACCCATAGTAGACTGTAAATTGCAGAAAGGCTGATGCTGCACTCTCAAGCACATTATCATCATTAACTTTTACATATAGCATAAGTAGTTCACAAAGAAACGGGCAGAGCCGTAGTTGGCACTAAAAACGACTGTTACAGCAGGATTACATCTATACAATAGTACCATTGATACAAATATATTGTATCAATAACACAATACCCAAACAGATCTAACTACTTGGCGAGAATAATTCGCTGTTGCAAACTATAACCTATTCGACTAGCTATTGAAGAGGAAACGACTGGAACACACAAAACAAAAATATTACCAAAACTAAGATCAAATACGATATTTATGACGAAGAACATAGAATGCAGAGGGAATTACTTGACCTACCATAGATTTTAATTAATAATTCGTCAGTGACACCTCCATCTTGGTCGAACGGTTCATAGCTGTTACGTAAAAAGAAATTTAGCAGGTGATGGTTAATCCCTGGTTTAAACATTCGTAGATTATTACAGTGCATTAACTAATTCGTAGATTATTACAGTGCATCAACTCTAGCAATACCGAAATCATGATGCCACTCAAGAATTTTGAACTCCCAAATAGGTGTAGGTTGAATCACTAAATTCTGCAACAAATATTAATTTTTTCGCATACTGCAATAAAACCGGATACATGTTACCGAATACTCTTGTGTACCGTAGAAAAAAATGAATAGAAATTCCAACTGGAGTGAATATAAAAGCAGAGAGTATTGTCAGCACAGTTTCTGATATCAATTTCTCGAGTCTACTACAACAACGTAACCAGTAAAGAGAGACACGAAGGATCACCTCGCATGGGCGCCATAAGCAGGGACGGTCTGGAGGGGCTCTGCTGAGGAACCGGCGGCACAGGACGGGGAGGTGGCTGTGACGACACCATTGGTGGTCCGAATAGACGGCGTGGGGGAGTCTCTTCGACCGTTGGTGACAGCATCTGGGAATGTGGCAGCAGGAGGGCATAGATAGTCAGGCTTAATAGGCGAGGTATCAAAGACTTGGATGTTTAGTAGGGAGATAGCAACGGCATATGGGGAGTGGCAGTAAGAGGGCATTCAAGTTCAATATGAGAAACACCAGAGACCTGAATGAGTTGCAAGGAGGCTGAACATGCATTTGGAAAGCAACACTCAATGATAGTGTTACAAATTTTGCGCCGAATAACTGTAACATACGATACTTCGAGTCTTGAAAGAAACTGGTAGGAGCAAACCACGAGAACGATATGCAAACAGGAGGGAGGTCTTTTAGAGTACCTATATCGAAGCCCCCTTCAATAAGAGTGATAAATTTGCTACATATGGGATGCATACTGGGTGAAATTTAATACTCAAGTATGCTTTACAAAATAATGTGATAACATTTAAACATGCTTCACAAAGCTATGCTTAAATATAGCTAATAGCTAGGCATTGGAATGTGAATCACATATTTACCCCATTTAGTGACAAGTCACGTGAGCTGGCGGTCACTAAGAAAGTTATAACTATAACATGACTTCTAAAAACACTCATTAGCTATGTAGTAACTCGTACAGCCCACTGTCAAGAGGCGGTATATCTAGCAACAATTCGAAAGAACTTCGTAACATTAGATCCAGAACAAACATCGCGAAAATACATAACAATCAAAGCAGGGGTTAACTCTCATGCTCTATTGAAGTGAACGCCTCCAAACCCTAGCGGATGTTGCTTTTTTTCATTACAATTCATGCACCTCTAAATAACGTCTCCGATTCTCCGTGGGCCTGCCGCAGCTAAGCGTGCTATCATTATCCCCCCCCTTGACCGAGGTGTTCCCTTCAGATATCTTAATGCTTCTATTATGCCACACTGGTAATACCTCATAGAGAGCCAGAACCTGGGTGTCGGTTGGTCTCTGGGAATGATCAGGTTGGTCGTCTTCTACAAGCAATCTAATCTACTGAAGAAGCTGACGCTGCCATTTCTCATTGTTGAGGTTGAATTATAGTTAGGAAGGTTTTAATCCTCAGTTTTCGAGCAAAACGATATCACAGAGGAAAGAGCAAGGGACATATAGTATGTCAAGAGAAACGGGGAACCCATGCACTAAGGTGTTCCCACACAAGATGAACACGTATGGGAACAGCAAGTCGGGAAAGAAGAGGAAGAACAGAATAAAGCATGAGCAAATACGAGTATGAAATCGGGAAGGAAGCAAAGTAGGCACGTTAGAGAGACGTTCCGAAGGCCTAGCTAATGGCCGAAGTAACCAACAGGGGCCCCCTGGGGTTGCTTGTCCCCATAGCATAGGATGGACGAACCTAAACTAACCTAACCCTATGGCCCATCCTATGCCGCCCCTGAAGGGATTGTTGAGGTTGAAAGCAACTCAATTTTTACTTAGATTGTGCTAGCTGCAAACAGACGACATAAACCTCGTTTTCAAGGCTCTGCCATAGACATTCACTTACAAAGTCAAAAGCTCAGCTGACTAAAGAGTTAAAGAGTAATGGTAATGCATGTCAACTAAATTAGATAACCTAGTCACAAGAAATCACAAATAAAAAAAAACGAATGTAAAAATTCGGCATAAACTGATAAAAATAAACATAATATTGCACCAACATCGTCGTCACTCTCGGAAAAATCATCCGTGTCGACACTGGCTGCCTGTGACATGGCCATGAGGCCAGAAGGAGGGCGAGCAAAGCCGTTGTTCAGAGCAGCCACGTGGGGCTTCGGGAAAGCGGCCTCCATGGTGGACGACAGTGCTGGGCCGCCACTGAAATAAGTTACATGCTGTTAGCTTAAATTTCGGTACGAGCAACAATTTTTATGCTGAAAATACATACTTTATTGTTACACAGCAACAACATAAACGTTAGCATTATCACTCACAGCTGTTAAATTATTGTACAAGCTACTTTTTCTTGGCCACTGAGAAATTATCAGCTACCCATACTATTACTGCTGTTACTTATTGCCCTTGCGACTGCATGCTGACAATACAAAAATGTTTTATACTTGTCATACATGTAACTTAGCAGCCATAGAATCGTTTGCTGGGGAATTACAAGGGACTTTTTAACCCTTTCAGTCTCGACGGGCCATGTACGTCTCGCATCGAAGGTTCGATTATTAAAACCAGTGAGTTGTTTCTTTCTCGGGAAAATTGGACAACATATTTAACAACACCTCTGAAGTCAGTGATAGTATGTTATCTACTACTGAACAACTGTAACCTGTAGATGAGCCTAAGTGACTACAATGATGGTATCCTCTATGAGCTTCTTTCAGTCTCATAAGGGAGCAAAATTCCCGGACCGAAAGGGTTAAATAAGACCTTGCTAATCCTTTCAAACTCAGGGATGAAACACCTCAATCCACCAGAAGATTAAGATACACTTTCATCATTTGCAGAGGCGCAATTCACTCATGGATGACGATAGATTTCTTAATGAGGGTACAAAAATCAATATCCATAGCATCCAATGTCAATAAATAAGATGTCCGTACATAAGAAATTCAGCATTGTTTTCGGTAGCAGCAGTGGGAGTGAGTTGATCTACTTTGGTAGTGGGGTGAGATGAGACAATTTTTAAACTTTTCACAAATTTTATCCCCTTCCCTACTCAACCATCTTTTATGATTCAATTTTTAGCTATATGGGATTTTTAGCCAAGTCATGCGCCTTTAAATTAAGCGCATTCCTATTTCTTTTTCTAGATCTTTTATTTCCCTTTTTGCAACTCACACCGCCAGATGCTACACTTTTCCATTAAGGAAGTCCGTAAAGGAAGGGTTCAACATAGTCCTGACATCCAAGAACCCACAATGAGGTGTCTGTAGGTGAGAGCTTGGCTATCTATACCTACTTCCGAGGGGCATGCATAGAGCTTCACTGCTAAAGAAATAAAATATAAACACTAAGAAGAGTGAGGGCGGGCGCGACAAACTGACTCACCTCATTTTTGGAGCTGCTGGCTGTTGGGCATTGATGTCTCTTACTAATTTATTGATTTTCCTGAAAGAAATAGGACCATATTTACAAATTACAGTATATATTAAAGCAAGAACAGCAACTTAGGATCATAATCTGGCTGGAGGTTGTATTTTCCAAAACAAGGGAGATTGGAGCAGTAACATCTACATACATATTAAGAATATTCTTGCGGGGCCATAGTATGCATTTGCACGCACTACATGATGCAAGGATGTGTGGCTCACACGTCGCCCCAACCTAGTTAGCTATATAAAGCCAGCCGCACAGAGTCACCCAGACAGTTCATTCATAGATCTATTTTTTTTTTTCTAGCTATTGAAAACTTGCTTCAACTAGCCACTGCCCTCGAGTGAAGCTACAACAGCAAGTGTAAATCAGACCCATTCGTGGATAATCAAACTGGAGAAGAAAGTAGGAGTTGTAAAATAAGCAAGTTCAGTATTTAATCGTCACCGCCATTTTTCTTCAAGAACAGCAAGTCTTGGTAAACACATGCACAAAATGTAAAGATTGAAAGAATACAAAAGCCTACACTAAACATTGAAAAATTAGCATTGAATAAGATAGCTATGTTCATACTAGTTAGCTATAGTCAGAAAGTTTAAGCCTCCGTTTCCGAGTGGAACAATATCACAGAGGAAGGAATAAGGGACATATACCTAGTATCATGTCGATCAAAATGGGGAACCCATGCACGAAGGTGCTCCCACACAGGATCAACGCGCATGGGAACAGCAAGTCAGGATAGAAGAGGAAGAACAGAATAAAGCCTGACCTGAGCAGGTAGGAGTATGAACTCGGGAAGGAAGCAAAGTGGGCACGAAAGACAGGCGTCGCGAAGGCCTAGCTAATGGCTAAGGTAACCTACACGAGCCCCCGTTGTTGCCGGGCCCCATGACATAGGATGGGCGAACCTAACTAACCTAACCCTATGGCCTATGTTCCATCCTATGCCCCCTGTGGGGAATGAGCCATTTACCATGAAATCTACATAGCTACAACTAATATTAGCATAAAAAAAACTACTTCCACATTAGTTCTTAGCTTCACAAGCATCAGAAGCTCACCAACCTAAGATACAGAAATCAGTTCTAGATTGAATTTTTCATAAGTTGCAGGTCTGACAGTTTACTGAAGTACTAATTTGTTCCAGCAGACAGCACAGTACCAGTAATTTAGGGTTCAATACGCTCAATATAAAACTGGGCAAGCACTCAAGACACTCATTTCGATTGTTGTGCACATTTATGTAAGCTCTGGAATCATCGGGATTCCATAGTTGGGTTAACAGACTTGAAAGGAGATGGAGTCAGATCAAGAGTAGTTTCATGAGCGAGAGCTAGAATACCGAAAGTCAAAGTCTGACTGCTAGAACAAATAGTAGGTCCAAAAGAGTCGGAATTTGACCTTGTAGGTACATACCTTCTGACGTGTTAACCCACGGTATAACTGTACCCATAACTTAGCCACGTAAGAACCAACTAAAATGTCGTTTTCTATAGGAATAGCATTAATTGAAACTTCCTTTAACAAGAACCGTGGTCCTTACTTCTTATAGACTTGATGCACAAACGAGCATGCAGCGTCACAAGATGTCTACAGAAACGCTGAGAATTTTAGCAAAATTTACTGCCCATCTACATGAAGCAAACTTTCGAAGAAGTTTGCCATAGATATATGCTAACATAAGTTTATTTATGCACTAGTTAGGCAAATGTGGGCAGGAACACATTTAATCACACAACATGAGACAGAAGAAACTCTAATAGTAATCAGGGCTGCAAAGTCGACAGTTGGTAAGAGTGGGAGTTGGGAGCCAAAAACTAGCTAGTTCACGAGTTGATGAAAATAGACCTATTTTCTTATAAAGAGCCAGTGTCAGTAAGACTCAGGCATATCCGGGGTCCAATGAGCCGGAATCTGAAATAGCATAGTTAGTGATGGTGTAAAAAGGTTTAAGCCTTCCTAAGTAAGTAGCTACTAAGCTCTTCTAAGAGAGGAAAAGGAACCTAAGTAAGTAGCTACTAAGCTCTTCTAAGAGAGGAAAAGGAAGAGACATATACGGTAGTGTGTCGATAGTTACTGGGAACCCATGCACGATGGTGTTCCCACACAGGATCATTGGACATGAGAACAGCAAGCCGGGAAAGAAAAGGAAGCTCAGAATAAGGCATGAGCAAGTAGAAGTATGAAAATGGAAGGAAGCAAAGTGGGGATGGAAGACACGTCCTGAGGGCCTAGCTATTGGCTAGGGTAACCTACACGAGCCCCTTGGGGTCGCCGGGCCCCATAACATAGGATGGGCAGCAAGCCCAGGAAGCAGAGAATGTAACGGGAGGACTCAATGGGACTAAAATAAAACATAGCCGTGACCGCATGTAGCCAAATGACGTCAGATCGACGAATTGAAGTATGAGAGTGAGAGACCTCAGGCTTTCGTAGGTTGGCTTCTTAATCCATACCAACGAATACTGGTATAAGCAGCGTTATATTCTGTACGCGAGAGAAACCACAGTAACAGTTACTGCTCGAACTTTCTGTACTTGACAACAAATTTAGCGTGTTTTGTGTATGGGTGCAGTTCAATGAGCTGGCCAGTCAGGAGCGGGAGATTGAATAAACTAAGTAAAAAAAATACAGTGATATGTTGAAATATGTTCTGCGCAGAGCACTGTGAACTGAATATGAAGTGTAAATACAAGGCTTCAGCTAAAAAAAGTTGAATCAGGTCACCATACTGGCCCAAATTTTGCCGCTATTGCTGTGAAAGTATCCATCTGATTAAGTGTTGGAAATCCTCTCTGATCACGGAGGCACTGCTAATATGGCTCAATTATTTTTGAGGGCTGGTGATGGAGTGACAAGGGGCCACTCAATGAAGTTGAATCGTCCATATTTTTGTACAGATGTTGGGAGTAGATCATTTTCATCGCGATCTGTTAGCCAGTGGAATGCCTTGCCAGAGGATGTGTCAGCTGATTCTTTGGTGGTTTTCAAGAGAAAGTTGGCTCATCACTTGGGTGACGTTTTATTTGATTTTATCTAGTGTTTTGGTGGTTGTTTTGTTGCTGTTCTGGGTTGTGGTGCCTGCTCGGTGTCACATAGAGTTTTGTTTGTTACTCCATTTCCCTGGTGTTGCTGCCCTGCTTCGGGTCTGTGGGGCGGGGCGTTTGTTTTTAATGGTTGTTAGGCTTTATTGATAGCCAACTGCGCACCTTCCAGCTGAGTTTTGTGTGGGCTTGTTTGTGTGCTTCCTTGTGCTGGATCGTGGGGCTGTGCTTGCCTCTCTAGGCTGGTGCCCCTTACTCTGGGGTTACCTTGGATGGGGGGGGCTGAAAAGGTGAGGTACAAAGGTGAGCCTCCACTGCAATTTTCTATAGGCTAGATAATTGTTCATTGCTCAGTTAGTAGGCATACATTCTCTTAATTTATTTATGCGCATAAGAGATCAAATTCGCAATTTACGGCGATTTTTGGGGGTTAGTTAAAATACTCATAGGCTGCTCAGGCATAGATTCGTCAATGTGACGACGCCATTGATGACGTCACTTTTTGATGGTTTCTCACGAATCCTACCGTTACGCTCTTTGCTTCCTGGGCGAGCCTAACTAACCTAGCCCTATGGCCCATCCTATGCCCTCTGAAGGAATATCGGAAATTGCCTAAACCTAGGAGTAGGTTGTCAAGGCCTGCGTTGGCAACGCAAGCTTCTTTCAAGTACCTAGGTAAGTATCCCAGAAGTCGGATTCGAGGTCGGACTTGGTCCATCCAACTCCAGAACCCTGCAGTAGGTAATAACTCACCCACGGCATCTGACGGGAAGATCTGTAGACCAGCTCAACATTGATAATTCATTCAGCGCCTGCAGAGACAAAAGACAAGACAAGAGGTTAAGACAGAGTGCACATTGCTGGTTATTATAGTGACACATTCACTTATAATGGAACACAGTGGATAATTTAGCTAAATAAAGATCAATTCGTTTCAAATAGCTACCATAAGTTCTTTAAATCAGAATATTTTAATGAAGGTGTAGCTATAATTTAGAAGAAACTTCTGATCATATCACCTATGGAGCAAGACCTAGCAGAATATTTAATGTAAAGAGGTTAATGTGATTAGCACACAAAACTGATACCGACATAGGGTAAAACCAGGCTCAGATATGCCGGTATGCTAGCTAATTAATGGCCACATACAAATGAGAAATGTGGTAAAAGCGATGTATGATAAATGGGGAATATGATAATGCTGTCATTACACTGAGACCGCAGAACACATAGCTAGCTAGCATAAGTTGTTACAAGATATGATTGGCTAATAGGCCTAATGTACAGTGAAACTTTTGTTGTTGAACACCGGCCATTTTGAAAAAAAAAAGATAAATGAGCAATATTTCTAACTTGAAATTGCCTCAGCTAGCTGTTGTACACGTGCACGGTTACGTACTACTTATTTTTTTGAGATTAAATCTTACAGAGAAAATTACGGTACTTCAGTTTTTGAACAACCCTCAGAAATGGCTTAATGCAAAACAGAGTACTTAGCTACCTACTATGTATAATATGTAGCTACCAAAATGGTTGATTAGTGTAGCTACCAATACTGTTGGTACTTGTACCCAATGTATTGGCGATTTTTGTGGTACGGTACTGATACCGCATTGGCAAAGAAAAGGAGCTATACTTGAAGTAAGTCTTCTGTCTTCTCTTATTTGCTTTTTTCTTCTTCTCTTCAAGATGCTTCGCACTTCTATCCTATAGGTAGTAGCACACTTAGCCCACTGGTCTTTCTGACAGGAATGCTGAAATGAAACATTTACCGTACAGTACCTATAGCTATAAGGTAACATGTCTAGTACCCGTTCACCATGCTTGTAGCCAACCACTTGGCACTATAAAAATTTCCTGTGTGAAAACTAGCAGTGCTAGAAAGCCTTAAGTAGGCTTAAACTGTAGGCTAAGTAGTGCCGCAGCATCCCTGAAAATGACGGAAGAAATAAAACGATAAATAATGGTGGTGGTTTTCACATTTTTTCATGTTTTTAGTGAAAAAATGTGAAAACCACTACAATTTTTTATTGTTTTATTTTTTTCGTCTGTCATTTTCAGGAATGGTGCGGCACTACTTAGCCTACAGTTTAAGCTTATTTAAGGCTCTCTAGCGCTGCTAGTTTTCACACAGGACGTTTTATAGTGTCGAAGTGGACGGGTATTAGCATGGTGGACGGCTACTAGGCACTTTACCCTACTGCAGGTAAAACCCTGGTAAACCAACAAAAACTATTGTCAAAAACCCTGGTAAAACTTCAGGCCTGGTAAAACTCTAAAGTCTCCTGGTAAAGCTTGTAGAACTACAGATAAAGTCAATATGATCAATTGGAGGCACAGGCTGCACAGCCTGCATTTACCTAATTTTAGCTCACACTAATTGTAATCTGACCTGATTTTCAGATTAGCTACCGGTATAAATAATTTGTGGAATAAATAAAACTCCAAAGAATAGTGCTTTGAGGTCCAAATGTGTTACCTACCATTCCCAATTCCTTCATGTTCATAATTTTAACTATTACTGATTTGTAATTAAAATTAAAAGTTAGCTATGCAACAAAAGGAGAGCCAATAGCTTGGCAACAGGACTACGTAAGTAGGTAGACTATGTTTTAACCATGGAAAATGTTATCTAGGTGTTCAACTGCAGGCAATAGTGGTTTCACGGCCTAGCGTAGTACCATGCTAAATAATTGTAGCTATGTACCTATAAAATGAACACATATCAATACCTAATCAATTAATCGTCGTTAATATTTTACTCTTAAATACTAGTATGAGCAGGGCATGGCACAGCAATTATTTGTTCACATTTGCTGCACAACAGTGTCTATGGTATTATGTGGTAGGATGATAATAATTGTATGTAGCTTTATCAATAGAAGACACGTCCCCACGCACGGAGCATTATGCTGCATATCACAGGACTGGAGGCCTATGACTAGCAGCCAAGTTCCGATAAATTCTAAGTCAACCATCAAAATCAAAAGTAAAAACAAAGTTGTGAAAAAATACAGTAAATTTCCTTCTGTACTATGAAGGAACTAAACATGTAAAAAACAATATCCAAAAAGTAACATAGGCAATCAAGCCATTCTCCCAAAAACTAAATATGAATTGAGTGTAGCTATGCCGTGCAATTACATATTTCCAAATCAAAATTCAAAGTATGAAAAATTACAATAATAATTTAAAAAATAAAATTACCTCCTGTATACCGGTATACCTAGCTAGCTGGATGTATAAAAAAAATATATCCCAATAGCAGCAAGGTTCATCAAGCTGTTTTCCTAAAAACTGCTTATGAACTCACTCTTAGTGCATGCAGAGTGCAAACCACAAAGGCTATACGATGAAATATTTTGAAGTCCAGATTAAGAGTCCAAAAAAGAATTTTCATAGTTAAATTTCGCTCAGCATAAGGTTATCAAGACATTTGCCTTTACTATGTAGCTAATAGAAGTGTGTGACAGACCGACACGAGCAATGACAATTGCCATTCAATGATTCAGCCCGGTGGCTAGCAATTTATTCCCTAATATAAAACCATTTATCCTAACAAATACTAAATTATCACTATGCCATAATCACACTGACGTCAGATACACTCGGTGACACGTCCAGCACCAGTGACCAAGTAGGCATAATGTTAACTGACAAAAATCCCTCAATCCCAGTTACTTGACACTGTGACAGTAATTTGAACCCACGCGGGGCGACGCGCGTGTGGTAAAGATGATGCACTATCGCCCTGGCATTGCATTATTCAATCATTCTTTTTACAATAGCATTTTGGGGATTTGTATTATCATTCATAAATCATGATGAATGAATATCAATAATCACACTTCCAAGCATACACAAATTCAGAGCGGAGCGACACCGATCACACCTTACATGGACATGGCGACATCAGAACATACTGGCGGCATCCAAGAGTAATTGGCACCCGCGTTACCTACCACGTAGTAACCTGTGGCCAATAGAGAAAGATAATACAAAAACGTAAAGGCAGTAAAGACACTGCATGATCATTTATTTAGCATTCTAATTTATACTTGATCTAGACTGAAGTAGTGAAGTTTGACAGGCTGACAGCATATAGACTGCCAGATACTGGCAAATAGTACCAATTACATAAAAATTCGGAGAGTGTGACCATTATCTAAGAGACTACTATTCACATCTTCATACATATAGCTATGCTGCTATAGCCATATAGGTAGGCGATATTCATTTTAATATTCTTGTGCTTGTGACAGCTAAGTGACAAGGTATCAGCTGAAGTCTTTAGTCACTCAGCTGTTAATTGCATGAAAAGTGTATAACAAAATTCTGTCATACACGTATACTGTATATATAAATTATCCTTGATGAACAGGCATCTTACATCTTACCTGTGGTACGGCTGGTGCCCTTACTAGTTACAACGTAAGAGCATGCCAATTAATAAATGATAATGTAGATATTTGCACAGTTTTATTCATATATTTTAATATTTTACCAGGTGTTACCACCTAACAAGGTTTTACCAGGTTGAAAATTGCCAGATTGGTAAAACCAACAAAAAGTCCCAAGAGGCCTTGTTTGGCAAACCCTAACATAATAAACTGAGTCTCACAGCTTGGATCAAGTTGTATACCATGGGTAAGGTGGTAAAACCAAGAATATAATACAAGTCGCTAATCTTTATAATTTCATGCACTAGCTATTCCACCAATTTATAGCTATTCTTTGCTTTTAAGGTAGATGGCTTTGATATAGCTACTCTAAAAGTCCTCCTTCCGACTTACAGTAGGTATCTATGTATCATGCATCTTGATTATCTGTTGTTGATGACTTGACTGAGGTTTTTTTTCTTTGTCGGTGCTCTTGATCAGTGCTTGAGGGGCCATGGCTAATGACTGGTGATTCCCAGGTGTGAGACAGAGCTGAACAGTAGGTATGTTCTTCCATGTGAGGAGTTTCGGTATGTGGAACTCTTTGCTGGTAGTTGTTGTGGAATCTGAGACCATTTTTAATAGGGCTTTGGATGCCCATGCTGGTGATCTAGTATATGATTTTGTTGATTGATAACTTGATGGCTAGCCATAAGCACACTTTCCAACCTTGGGTTTTGGTCTAGTAGAGAGGTCTGTTTGTAGGTGGCTGGTGTTCTTGGCTGTGTTGGCCGCCATGCACAAGTGAGTTACAAAGGTTAGCTTGTCGCAATCTCATGGGGTCAACTGATAACATCATAGTAGACCCATTACGATCAAATTTACCAAAGTGTTGATTTTTCAGCCATCTGCAGCACAATTGGTTTATTTCAGCCTGAAACCTAATGAAGTGGTGGATTCAATAATTAGACTTCCATTAAGTTACGGCATATAACACTGGACTAGATTAGGAGCAGCTCACCAGATGTCAGCCAATCCAATTGTCTCTTCATGTCTCTCAATTTTTCTTCTCTTCAAATAGGCTAGCTACCACACTGGGCCTATGAAACTTTGAAGTATGCCATATGATATACCTAGGCATCTTCCTTGGTACCTACTGTAGTTACTACCATTTATGTGTGCATTCTTAAGAAATGATTTACCCAGTGTATTTTGAAGATAGAAATTTATATGCAACAAAACAATGATATTCATTCATAAACAGCAATCTGATTTTGCTTATCTATTTTAAAAAAAAAGTTTTGTATTGGCAAAGTATTAGTGACTTTCAGATATCAGTTTAGCCAATAGCAAGGTAGCTATGAACATTGGCAGCAAAACCGATACATAACTATTTGATAGCTACACCTTTAATTAATGCATTAGATAGGTACCGTAAGATTGGGTGACTTCGGACAAAATGAAGGGTTTTTACAGTGCCATTTCTTCATTATTTGTGCTGGAGGGAAAGTTAGTAGTTTTATCTACAGTCATATTGGGCGCCTATACGTAAGTAAT
>LQNS02004412.1:15015387-15032410 GCA_001587735.2 Parhyale hawaiensis | reverse complement strand
TAGCCTCGTCAGCAGGAGCTGCGGCAAGCTGCGACATCACCTGCGGAGAAAGCAATCGGGACACTAGGGTTCGTGAGAGAGACTCAAATAATATTTTGGCTGGGAAAGAAGTCCATCAGAATCCATCACTTTGAGGGCTGAATAAAAAATTTGGACTATAAAAAAATATAGGATATTTACTCCAAGATCCACAGATCAACGTGCATAGCACGTTGATACGTGAATTCCAGTGGCTTTGTTAGCATAGGTGGATGGTGGTGCATGAGTTTGGCATGGTTGAGACCTTGAATGTGAGACTGGGTAGGGCGTATCAGTGGTGTGGTAGGTTGACGAGTGTGGGGAAAGTGAGAGCGAATAAATGTGAAGTTATAAGAGCGCTTTGGAAAGGGATGGCAGTCCCTAGCCCCATGTATGGAATGGATACCCTCCCAGTGAGTGCAAAGTATATGATAAGCTGGAGGTAATCCAAAATTTGGTAGGTATAGGGCAGCCTTGGGAGCAAATGTCGCAAAAAGGTTAGAATCTGAGAGCTCATTTGAAGCAAAGTAATTTTAATTATAAAATTGAATGTAACTATATCAAATAGCCAATTCTCATGCCTGCCTGATGGCAATATCAAAATTCCGGAAGTGACTAGGCACGCGAAGTATGGCGAAGTTACCAAGCACGTTGTGCTATAGTCCGGACTGTTATTAAGTGCCCCACAATGAAAAATGACGTTCGTTAGAGCGTGCATCATTTATTCGAAAGCCCGCTTATCGAATCTAAAACCCATCTAAAACAAGCTTTGAAGGTAAGCATGCAGAATGATTGTAGATTGCCTGTTGTTTTACCTTTAATTGTTCTTGAAAAAATGTTTTTGCCACACAAACAAGTAGGTGTGGAGGCAATTAGGGGGGACATGGGATAGAGCACTTTCTGGGAGAGAATAATGAAGGGGCTCCTGAACTTTAAAGTGAAAATAGATAAGATGAGTGAGGAAAGATGGGTAAAAAAGTGAGTGTATGGGTAAATGGTAACAGTAAATGGGATTGATTTGTATAAGACTTATGACTATTTGTAATTATCGGGCCGTGTGGAGGGTACCATTGGTGGGGGAGGTAACTAATGGTTGGAGGATGGTCGATGAGAGAGGTGAGGGCTTGGACAGGGAGGTTGCTAAGTGGAAGAGCGTTATTGACAGGTAAGATAAGGACATTAGTTTATGTAGGTGGCGAGAGGGAATGATGGGGAAGAGAACCCTTGACTTATACAGGATGAAGGATAGCCCTAGGCACGAAATATTTTATGATGGTACCTTTGGGAGTGAACTTCTTTTCAAAGTTAGGACTAAGAGCTTGGGTATAAATGACAGAACACATATAGGGGGAATGCGTGGGGTAGAAGGAGATGCATGGCGTGTGATTTGGATGTAGATGAGAGTGTGGAACATGTAGTAGTTGAGTGTAGTCGGTATGAGTGGGAAAGGGGTGTTTTGATAGAGGTTGTTAAGATCAAAGTGACTAGTGTGATGTTGCAGTGACTAAGATTAACTAATGAGTGGGGTGTTCAAATTAGTGTAATTCTCGCGGCTCCCGTGCATAGGCTAAGTAGGGGTTGAAAGAAATGCCAACTTAACTGGTATGTTTTTATTGATGAAAGGTGAGCTTCGTGGAGGCTTCGTGTCCGTCAGTTGATGGAGACCCAGAGCGTGCACGTGGTGTTCTGGGTGCACACGTGCGCTGGTCCGCTTGGTTGTTCTGGGTACACACGTGCGTGGTACGCGGGGTTGCACGCGGCAGCAGCGGCGGCTGGACTGGGGGCCTTATTATGTCGCACGTGGAGAGCTGCAGAGCTGAGTGGCTTGAATCAGGTAAGGGCCATGAGCTCTGAATATGCCGGGTTTAGCTGATGCGCTAACGACTGGAAGAGGTTCATAACAGTGAGAACTTCTAATGCTGACGTTGGGTTGCTAAGCGTGTTATCCTGGCCCTAATTAATTTTTGGTTACAGACAAATAAACTTCGACAAAAAAGCCCGCAACCTCTTCTGCGGAGGTAACAAGCTGCCACAGCTCGGCCCAG
This sequence comes from Parhyale hawaiensis, assembly GCA_001587735.2. Taxonomy (NCBI): domain Eukaryota; kingdom Metazoa; phylum Arthropoda; class Malacostraca; order Amphipoda; family Hyalidae; genus Parhyale; species Parhyale hawaiensis. The sequence goes on along the minus strand of LQNS02004412.1, from coordinate 15,030,347 downwards.
AGAATAAGCTCGCGGGCTAATTGTGGTCCTCGGGCCCGTAGTTGGACCCTTCTGCTATAGATGATGAAAATATAGATAATTAAAAACTAAAAATAAACAGGTGCATGTGACCTCGTCCCTTGCTGATCTCGGCTCACCTCTTTAGTGAGCTTGGCCCATATTTCGACCCATCGAAAGTGCGCCACCTATTTATTTAGGATAGTTCTATTGATTTAGTGAAGAATCTAGGTCAGTTTTCATCTCACTTTGGGCACAACGTCTTGTTGCTTATATGAATAAATTGGAGTTTTTATTAAATGCATAATATTCCGATGTACACATTTATTATATATGTTCGTGTCGACGTTTTTCTGTTTGCGTGTCAGTCAATAAAGGTGGTACCACACGCTAGTCAAAACACGCATCTCCGAGTCTGAGTGCGTTGCTGTGTAAATATTAGTGGCGCAGAAATGCCAAGCCATTCGAGTTATACTCCGTTCAGGTTTGTAGATACTGTATGTATGTATGTATGTATGTATGTATGTATGTGTGTCCAAAACTTAACTGACGGCACCTACCGAGCAAACGAACTCGGCGGCTAACATTTCAACACTTTTTTGGAATATTCGAAGCTGCGTTTACAAGGGCTCAACAAAACATTCAGACAAAAAATTGAAGAAAGTTGTTCTTTAGACTAGAGTGCGTCATAACCTCGAGATAACCCGAAAAGTTGAGGACGGAGCATTATAAAAGTTACAGGAATTGTCAGGTATGTTAAGAGAAACAAAATAATTAGATAAGATATCTGGCAGAAGGCCGAGCAACAGACACATTACTAGAGAGATACGTTCAGGATCTAGGATAGGTTCATGGTCTAGGATAGGTTCAGGATCTAGGATACGTTCAGGATCTAGGATAGGTTCAGGATATAGGATAAGTTCAGGATCTAGGATACGTTCAGGATATACTGTAGGATACGTTCAGGATCTAGGATACGTTCAGGATCTAGGATAGGTTCAGGATCTAGGATAGGTTCAGGATCTAGGATAGGTTCAGGATCTAGGATAGGTTCAGGATTTAAGATAGGTTCAGGATCTAGGATAGGTTCAGGATATAGGATAGGTTCAGGATATAGGATAGGTTCAGGATCTAGGATAGGTTCAGGATCTAGGATAGGTTCAGGATCTAGGATAGGTTCAGGATCTAGGATAGGTTCAGGATCTAGGATAAGTTCAGGATCTAGGACAGGTTCAGGATCTAGGATAGGTTCAGGATCTATGATAGGTTGGGAAAACGGAGAACTGGATTTGTTCACGTACGACAACTGCAACGAGTACGGCGGAAGCCGCCGCCCTATAAAGGTCGCCGGAGTAAGTACTGACTTATTCTCTGCTACATTTTCCTCTGTTTATGTATAGTGTGTACTTTGTTTGTGGTATTTTTTGCTGACAAAGTAAAACAAAATTCTGTACTCAGTCGTCTTATCAATAGGGTTTCAATTGATCATTATCATACGTTTGCGATATTAATATGTATACATTCATAGTTTTACAACTTGTTATATATCATAAGCTCGTCTCATCTCGAACAAGGTAGCACGTAAGTTAGGGAACAAGATCATGCTATTAGATTTATTTAATCTATATAATAGCTCATAGTTAAGTTAACAGTACAGATAGGAACGGTTTATGTGAAAAACGAAATGTTGTGATGTACGAAACGAGAAAATTACAGATATAACAAAATTTATGCTCACACCTAGTGCTATCTACCATTTAGAAACCGCCCATAGATTCATCAAATCATCTATGAGTCCTAAATAGGCTACGAAAATTTTAGATGGGCCTAGATATGGGCAAGATCACCCACGAGGCTGGTCGACTTCAATGGGCAGAGACAAAGACCGAGATCACAGATTGCCGAGATCACCTGTATTCAAAAGAGACAAGTTACAGTTTGACTTAAGGTGCGCGTTTCATGTGGTGTAATATTTTTATCCTATGTATGATAAAAAAGAAACCTAAAAATAAAATAGACATATTATCTACAGAAATACGGTATACATTACCAATTTAGTTTAACTCTAGGATTGCGCTGCGCGTTGCATCGAGACAGTTAAACCAACATTATTGCACCAGATTTTAGATTTTACCTTTTTTCTCAAACTTATGGTAGACGATATTTTGCTGGAAACACAAATCTTGAATTTTTCGAAATGCCTCCTCGACGGGAGGCGTACATAACACCCCCTGTGTCCCTCGTACAAAGAATGTCATGATATCTAAATATGTATATACGGGAACTTTAGCACGTTGCGAGCGCATGCCTCCGCAAAGCTAGACAATGTTAATGAAAATTTCAAAATGGTCCTGAAATTAGGACTTCCTCTTTATCATTACCAAGTTTCGGCCAACGTACGGTGGCTCTCAACAGTTAAAACAGCTTCTGTAATTTTCTTAAAGATCCATCCATAACTTTTTGAGTTACGAGTATATTCTGACAAACATTAATAAATACACAAACGAACAAGCCGATCATCCATAAAATATGTTTATTTTGTGTGTGTGTGTGTGTTTTTTGACATTTTTACACATTTCGAGAAGATCTGTTCAAAACTTTTTGAATTATGTGACTGACAAGCACAAAGATAAACAATGAGACAAACAAACGGACAAACAGATTGACACAAATTTTGTCAGCTGCTCCTAGTAGCATATGAACTTTTTGAGTTATGGCATAAAGAAAAAAGAGGCACACAGACAAACGGTTGAACGGATTTTCAAGAAAAGTCAATCATTTGTTCCTCCTAACATACCTTACAATCACTGATATGCTATAAAGATCCGCCCATAATATTTTCAATTATCTTGGTGACAGACAGAAAGACAGCTAGACGTACTGTCAGAACGATAAACTTGACAAAAACATAACCTCCTTTGTAGAGCTAACTAGAGTCAGGGATCGAACCTCTAGCAAGCACTAAATCGAGACGTATACAGCCCTACATTCTTTACAACAGCAAAAAACACAACATCACAACTACCAGCACTACACAATTGCAATTGCCAGCGCAACATAACTACATACATCTGCCATAACAGCGTTAGCTATAGCAACTGCCAGTACTACGTTATTAAAACTGCTGGCGCTGAATTATTATTAGTACGAGTACTACTGCATTATTAGCACTGCCGGCATCACACCGTTACATTCGCGAGCAAAGCATTATCACAAGTGCCAGTACTGCACCATTATAACTCACAACATTACTACTGCGAGTACCGCTCCATTACAAATGCCAGCACTAACATCAAGACCACTTGCAGTACTACACCATTACAGTTGCCTGCATTGTAGCATTCGAAGTGCCACCACTGCATCGTTGTAACTGGGAGGACTACAATAATATAACTACTAGCACTATCTTATTGCGACTGCCAGCACTACATTGCAACAAATGCCAGCACTACACTGTCACAAATGCCAAAACTACACGTTACAACCGCCAACCCTGCTTTATTACAACTGCCAGCACAGCGTCGTTAGAGCTGCCAGGACTATATATATTATTACAACAGCTGGCAAGGCATCATTACAACTATGAGCACTACTTCATTGTAACTGTCCCCATCACAAGATTACAACTGCCAGCACTACATCATTACAAGTGCCAGCACAAAATTATTGCAAGTGAAAGCATTACATCATTACAAGTGAGAGCACGGCATTATTACAGCTGCTAGCATTAATTAATAACAGCTGCCAGCACTAGCACTACTTTATTAGAGCAGTAAACTCTCCATTATTCAAGTGCCATCACTGCATCATAGGTATAACTGCAAATACATTATTACAACTGCAAGTACTACATTATTACAACTGCAAGTACTACATTATTACAACTACAAGTACCACATTATTACTACTGTAAGTACTACATTATTACAACTGCAAGTACTACATTATTATAACTGCAAACACTACATCATTACAACTGCCAGCACTACGTCATTACGACTGCCAGCATTACGTCATTACAGCTGCTAACACTACATTATTACGACTGCCAGCATTCTATCATTGCAACTGCCAGCACTACATCATTACAACGATCAACACTGCATCATTACGACTGCCAAAACTGCAACATTACAACTACCAGCACTACATTATTACCAGTGCCAACATAACAAACCGCCAGCACTACATAATTACAAGTGCCAACTGAACAAAATTACAGCTGTCAGCAGTACATCATTACAACTGCTAGCACCACATCATTACAACTGCCAGCACCTCATCGTCACAACTCTAGCACCAGTATGCCTCCTACCTCATCATCATCACTGGTGACTCTTATCATCGCACCTGCAAGAGTGCCATTGCCGCATTACCATCGCTCCACATCACCACACAGCTAAGGTATAAAAGGGACTGTTTGCGTGGTGCATCGCAGTTCTTCTGCTGAGCTTGTTGCAACTACAGCGCAGTTTGATATTTACTGGTGACCTCAGTGTGTGCCGCTACAGCTCCCCCTCTTCGCACGAGCTTCTTACATCAGTGCATCATCGCTACAATTCAACCATTGTTTTAATTAACTGTGTCGCCCGAACTGTTCGTACACAATCGGCAGCATCAATTTCTGCATCGGATAATTTTTCAACTGTGTAATATTTCGATACGTCATGGCTCATAACACAGATAACCTGGACCCTACTGAAAAATATTAAGAATCAGCAGAAAAGAGAAAAGTAAGTAACATTTGTGAACGCAAACGTCGTTATAATGGATCCAGTCGCGAATTTCTTGGATCCCACGGAAAAATACTAATGCTGTGTGGTTCTCCGAAGGATGCTGGTAAGCGATATTTGCTACGTTGCTTTGTGGAAAAGATGATTATTTTGAGCACAAACGAAAGCTGTTTATCGAATAAAGAGCATCAAGCCATGTCTTCACCCGCGAATGAATATTTAGATCCCACGGAGAAATATTAAATGGTCGAGGACAAGCTTTTGGTGAACTTTCCAAAAGAAGAATGTGCCGATGTTGTTGGTCCCAGAGCGGGCCAATCACAGAGCTCGGCATTTTGGAAAGTAATTTTGCATACGACCTGAAAACAACATTTTTGCAGTGATGCTGCAGGAGCACGCGCAGGAGGGTCTATGACAATATTGTGACATTTTTGTTCCGCACGGATGATTAAAATACGTCCATGGATGAAGCCAGAGAGGCACGGTCATGGATGGCCAGGAAGTGATACCTCGGATGCATCGGCACGTCCACCGATTCTGCTTGGAGGACATTGACCTCCGCTGAGTATGGCACCGCGACCTCAACTTGGTGAGTACAAATATGTCATTTAGAACGGCGGTGGTTTTAACGATGGTTTTGGCGGTGAATGCCTCGCACGCTGGGGTTAGACGAGGTACGTTGGGACTAGGCGAGTAATGTTAGGTTAGGATAAAGTTAGAATGGGCACATTTATGAACTAGGATAGGTTGAAACAGTACAATATATATATAAGTTCTAACCACCACGACCATCGCAAAAATTAACGTACAATCACCGTTTCTATATAAGTCTGGTAGCACCAATGCTCAACTATATCTTACTCTCGATGTGTCTTATTATTATTATACGTATAGTGAGTGATAAAGCCATGTCATCTCCAGCGCAAGAATTCGGAGCATTACTATAATATTTCATTATATGAATACTCTTTGTGAAGCGTACTGGATGCGACCCACAGACTTCATATAAACACCTCTGACGCATCAAAAAACTACTTATATGAAATATTGGAAAATTCTCATTAAATTAGTAAATACCCTTACAAAATTATTAGAGGCAGATTACTGTCATGAAACTGCGAAAAGACTAATTTTTAATCTTTCAGCATAGCACTTAAGCCCTTGACGACTGGGTTGCTAACAAAATTCGCCATTCACACGAAAAATGAGAATAACCTCCATGCGATCTGCCATGCTAGGCTGAGAAAGAGAAGAAAGGAGAGACGATAAGACCAGGTCTTGTTTCAAAATGGGTTACACACGTCTATTAGATTGATGTCCAGACATAGAGGTGGCCAAATGTTTTTACTGAAGAATGTTATTGTATCCTGCTCCCAAAGGGGCAACACGCGGAAGTCCATCAGATTGATGTCTGGAGATGAGGGTGGCCAAAAATCTTTATACACCAGACAAGGACTATTATTATTATTGTAGGCCTTAATACTAGATAATTATTTTCGCACTCTAATGAGGGTCTATGAGTAGGCTAGCCTCTTTTGACGCATATTGCTTAGCTTCTCTGGCTTATACAGACCACGTACGTTCTGCCTGCAACTGCCTTCAAAGAACTAACCCGTTCTCTTGGCAACGCTTACACAGACTGCAAGATGTTTCACTGCATTCACGGATTTCAGTAACAGCACCCTCTCTGTTACTCATAACTTATTTACGATACTTACGTCGTTACATTCTCGTTTAGCCACTATCCCTATTTTGAACTTCCAGCTCTTCCTAACGTTTCTGCTGCAGAAGCTGTTTGTACCTTTTGAACTATAGGTTCTACCCTACGCGCTCTTCAGACGCTATGCCTTCTCTTTGAACTTCCGGCTCTACCGTACGTGCTGTTGCACACGCTATTTCAGTAAACTGCTGGCTTCTGATGGTATTTCTATTTGTGTACTTCCGGCTCTTCTTCGCCCAAACTGTAGGTTGGGAAACAAAAGAAGCGCTACAGTCGCTACTATCAGTTTTAGTGTTTCTATCTAATGAGAAGCGATGGTATTCAGTGTGCGCACCCGCTATGCAGTTGTAAATCTCTTGCTCACATGGCATGTGTTGTAGATATGACATACGGTACCATTATTTTTCATTGTCTATCATTGATTATATCTGATATACCTACATACGTTTTCCATTGAAACTATTTTGAAATGTGTATCTTTCTTTGTTTCAGGCTTCTGTAACACCACAAATGGCACTGAAACCAAGTGATTACTTGTCGCCACATGCATCCAACAGCACCGTTCCTTCGTTCTCGAGTTCACAGTTGTTGGAGAACATCATCCGTGGCTGAGATCTGTCGGTGGTTCACTATAGCTTCATCCATGGATCAGCTTGGCGTTTTAAACTACACAATCACTTCGCATCAATGAAAATATTAGGCTGAGTGGAATCAACATTGGCTTTATTTAATGGGAAAAATTGCCAATCACTTCTGCGTGTATCGTGGTCGTCAAAAACGATGTAAACTTGACTTCCTTGAATGGAAGGACTTCTCGATCAAGGTGCAAAAGAGGGAAAATGCAAAGCTAAAACTAATTCACAAGGGGGCATCAGCTAGTTCACCAAATCAGAAGAAACGGAAAATAATATAAATTGTTCTGTACCTTAGCCGGTGAACGTAACCTTTTTGGCGCAAATAAATATCAATTACGATTGTTCTGGAATCGTTTGTTACGTACGTGTTATTGGTATGTTTCGTTTTATAAGCTACTCTCGAACCCGAATTTAACTTTATTGACTCACTTGAGGTCCAAATGCTACTATGTTAACTATACTGCTAGTACTGTGGTAACTATATTTTGGTACAAAGTAGAGCTAAGAATCATTCTAGCAGAGACAGTAGGTAGGAGCAGATCGACCAATGGAACATATGCTGTACTTTCATATACTGCAAGGAGTAAACTCGTTCCATTCTCTCCTCTGGTTTTTGCGTCTCTAACAGCTACTTACAACAGAGTGCTATTTAGTACAAGTCATTCAGAGTGTTTCTTTAACTTAGTAGATGCAGATTCTCTCTGTACAAGCCGGCTTTTTGTAATGCAGCCGGCTTAGTTCTCAATTTAGCACACTCAGATTCTCTTTCTGTACAGGCCGACCTTATGTAATGCAGCCTGCTTAGTTCTCAATTTGCTTAAGTAGGAAGGCTTAAACTCGGAGAATACTACTACTACTTTTCAATTCAGTACTAGCAGATTCTCTTTGCCTACAAGCCGGCCTCATGTAATGGAGCTTGCTTGGTTCTCAAATTAGTATATGCAAATTCTCCTTCTGTACAAGCCTGTCCTTTGTAATGCAGCCTACTTAGTTCTTAATTAAAACAAGGAGATTCTCTTTTTGCAAAAGCCGTCCTAATGTGATACGGCCTGATGAATTCTCAAAAGTACTTATATTCTCTGTACAATGAGAGCTCATGTACAGGCGGTACTGACTTCATTTTTAACAAATAACTTCAATAATAAATTCAAATTTTCGCAAATGTCTAGGCAGCTGCAGCTCTTTCACATGAGTCACAAATAAATAGGTTATTATCCTAGTTTGGTTGGTTTCTTTCTTTTTAAAGGCTGTTATAGTGAAACACACTGGTATTCTACTGCGGATCAAAGTGTGGTATTTTGCTAGAACCTGAATGCATTAATGTACATCGTGACAGCTTGAGTAACGAGGTAGGGTGTGTATCGTGTTGTGCAGCTATTAAAACTTTCCGAATCATGTATCGGGCAGTTGGCCTATAGTCTTTCAGAAAAGCCCCCGGGGGTTTTGTTGTTGTTACTTAAATTGGCATTAGTGCTATGTTAAAATCTTGTTTTGTCGTTTTGTAGCCACAAGTCAAGTATTATATTCGTTATTTGGGTATGGTTGGCATTAGTATTAAACCATGTTTTGTTGTTGTGGTTGTAGCGCCAGGTCCTGCGATGCATCCGTTGTTACGTAATTGGCATTAGTTTTGTTTTTCAGTAAAATCGTGTTATGTAGTTGTAGCGCAGGGTAAACCCGTTTGTTTACTCACACTTTTCGTCTGCCACAAACTGTCAGCTAGGAATCTATGCAGCAGGAATATATACTGTGATACACTTACTCTTCACGTCTGTAGTTAGAGTTGTGGAGTCCGTCGGCATGTGTTGTAGATATGACATACGGTATCTGTGATATGGAGTGTTTTATTTGTTGTTTAACTGAGAACTATATATGAATATATTAAGCATCATTGCGACGCTCTTCAAATAAGTTGGGTGGTAGAGTCACGCCGGCTATAGGTATTTACCAATAATTATTCATGTTGTGTCTTAATTGTGTCTGTAAACTGCCACCTGTCTAGTGATACTTCAGCAAACTTTCCTACGTTCATACAGATTTTCCTATTTTTGTAAAATAAAAGTTATATTTATTAAAATATTTGATTTTATTTTGGTGTTTCATTATGTTTCTTTTACTTACAAAGTACCCAAAATCGAAGGAATTAAGCCGGGTACACACTGAGATTGTTTCTGCGCCGTGAGCAGTACAAAACGTTAGAATGTTTTACTGCTTCTTCGTACGCACCAGAAAAGTCCAGCGTTTTCAGAATTTAATTCTCGATATATAAAAAAAAGCATCCGAAACTTTTTGATGACTATCGCTAAGCGAACTCACTTGGCGGTTGACATACAACCAATGGTTTGGGCGGCACAAAATTGCGTTCACAATGACGCAACACAACGTTCGTACACTTTGTACGGAGAACAGAGCACTACAGTGTGAAACTGCCTTTATAGGTGAGAGGCAGTAACAAACAGCATTCATACACTATACTTTACTAGTACTTTACAAGTCTTCACTCTAGATTTTCGAAGATCAAGTAGAGGGAAGAGCAAGAGTTGCAGTCGGTGGTGAGGGCAATTTGCGAATCATACGCAGTACTTCCCCTCGCATCTCGGTACCGGAGTGCTCCACGCCGTATAAATTAGTTGCCTGTACTGTCAGCGTCCGGGGCTCGAGCCCGGGACCCAAACCCCTGATGCAGAGAGGAAATTCGCGCGTTTATTTTTATACTAGAGGGCCCAGCCGTCAAATATGACAGCAGTAATTTTGTGATTAGGCTTTTTATTTTTTCGGTTCTTAGTATAGGTTTTGCTGTTAAATAGGTCTCATCCCTGCGGGTCTGATCTTCCACTAATGAAATGCAAATTGTACAGCCATGAGTTTGCGAGAGCAAAATATTCCCTGCAAGGTAAGGCCCGAATATCAGTTTGGAAATGGCCAAACCTTGAGCAGCACAAAGAAAATAGAGTTCAGTCAAAAGAATTCACCAAAAATGCTCAGGGCTTACCGTAACCTGGATACCAGGCGCTAGTTGAACCTCAAGCGTCGAAATTTGGCTGTAATCAATGCAATATAAAAAGGCGTGTGCTCATCGTGAAGTTTCAATTACATCGAAGAGATTCAGCTAAAGGAAGCATAAGCGAAAGTGATTATGAACAAAAGAAACAAAAATTCCAACCAAACACTGGGCTTCTTGAAGTGCTAAGTAGAAATTCAGCTAAAACATATGCGACATAGCTTATGCCCGATTGGATCAAAAATTCTATCAAAGATACCGCTTTTCATCTACCACGCTCAGAAGAATAAGAATCATCATCGTCATATCAAAAAGTACCAAGCTATTCTCGAAAGCGAAGCAAGATTTAGTAAATGCAATATTTCCACTTTTGACCATATATCTCAGAAGCTATATTGGTCACCGTTTCACAAATGACTAAAATTTTATAGTATCGCAACTTGTTTTTCAGTCGATGAGTTTTCTCCTATCTAATTTTTAACAGCGTACGACGGACGGAAGAATCAACATTGGAGCAAGCAAGTTGGTACGGAGCAAGCAATCAACTGTGTATTTTATATAGTGGATTGAATAACTAACGGAAAAACCAGAGAACTTTCGGAGCTACTTGATAAGTTCATACAGTTAGATCAGCTGGCGGTCAGTATACATATTATAAACCAGTGGTGTCGGCAGCAGCTGATTGCAAAAAATAAATGAAATAGTAAGGACTAAACTCGCCGTCAGCTGGCGATCAGTATACGACTGACTTCGGCAGCAGCTGACAGAAGTGTTGAACGGACGTCAGCGTGCTTCGCGGAACGCGTGCTGTGTTGGGAACCTATGAATATGTTGATGCAGGAACTCGAACTGTGTTGGAAGCTATACGAGAGTGTAGCTTTCTATGCCGCACGCTCATTCTGACGTATATCTCAATCGGTCGGAAGCGTATGAAAAAAGCGATGAAAGCAGGCGACTATAGGGCAAAGTTTGAATATTGTAAAATTAAAGAAGCTCCATGAATCACTTAAAGTGGATGAACGTATTTCTTATTTTGACATGTTTAGAATTCAAGTGCTGAAGACGTCTGAAGTATATTTTAGTAAGGGTATAACACTGTCGGGTATGCCATGCAACAATAATTATTTAAGTGGGCAAGCAGAGGCTGTAATGTCATTGGTGCTGATAAGCTTAGTTTAAGTTAACACTGCACTAGACTTCCCACTTCTCCCTGGTAGACCCTAAGGCTAATTGGTAAAACCTCGATAAAAAAAAAAGTTTCCATTCAACATAGCGACCTCAAAAAACGAACAAGCAAACAAACAAACAAAGAAGCAAAAACAGAATCTATGTTGTAAACTCATTAAACTCCCAGCCCGAGACCCACCAAATCCCACCTTTCGAAACTTAATGTGGCATGCAAAATAGCATAATAAAACTTTGCTTTGCTGCCTTCACGTGCTCTTCCAACCTAGTCAAGAAGGTAACTGCAGCAGCGACACGCCTCCACTTCATTGGACAGCGGTTACCCCCTGCTACAGTGCCGCTACTAATTTAATGCTACTGCCAGGGCTGTCATTATAATTTTTGAGAAAATCAACGATTTTTGGGAAAAACCCAAGCGTTGGCAGCCATGGGTGTGAAGGATTGATACACTCACAGACAGGCTGAAAACACGACATCCTCGTGGATTCTTCGCGGCCTGGAATAAATTACTCTTGGTAACGCAAGGATTGCATATCAAGAAGCACGCCTATATGAGCACTGGTCAATGGTAAATTACAAAATTAATTTTCACCCATTTTGAGTCACTTTGGTATTCTAAATTTCAATGATTGCCGTCCACCCTCGACCTCTAGCTACGAATTTGGGTTTCTTGCTATCGAAGAGATTTCTTGCACACCGCAAGCAGTTTACTTTTTGTTTGAGGTAGCTACATCAACTAGGAAACATTTTTTTGACACTTCACCTGTCAGCAGTGCTGTAGTTGGGAACTTAAGTGCGTTCATGGGTAGTAAAACATAGTACGTAGAGTCAACGGTTTGAGAAATTTTGCCTGCTCTACATTTCTTATGTATAAGGTCATAAATAGGCGTTCTGGATATTTTTAAAATATATCACGGTTTAACATGTTATAACCGTCTCAGTTTAGACTAATTTACGAGGCAGAGAATTGCCTAGAAGCCATCTATGATACGATCTGGTGCGTATCTTTTTACGTATATAATTTAAATAAATACCGTGACGGCTAATAATTTGCAAGTTTATGAGTGAATTATGAGATACAACTGTCAAAATTACAACTACTGACTTTGAATATTTTTTTTAGGGGTATAAGAAAAAAGCTCCGAGAAGAGAAAAGCTCCTCTAGGAAAAAAGTCCCGCTAGAAAAAAAAAAGCCCAGCCTATCCCCCAATGTACATTTATCATTACCCGTTCTTAGTTACTTTGAATCAAGTTATATTAAAATAAGTTAAATTATAGCGTACAGTATTGCCCAGGAAGCAAAGAATGCTACGGGAGGACTCAATAGGACTAAAATATAACTTAGCTGTGACCGCACGTAGCAAATTTACATCACATCGACGAATCGAAGTATTTGAGTGTGGGGCCTCAGGTCTTCGTAGGTTGTTTTCTTGAACATATCACTGTATTTTTTCGATTTATTTCATTCAATCTCCCACTCATGACTGGCCAGCTACTTGAGCTGCAAAATACCGTAAAATGTTGTCAAGTACAGAAAGTTCGATCAGTAGGCTAACTGTTGCTGTGGTATCTCTCGCGTGCAAAATTGCTATAATGGCGTTAGGAATAAAATGTTCTGTGAAGAGCACTGTGAACTGAATATGAAGAGTAAATAAGGCTTTAACGAAAGAAAAAGAAGTTAAATCAGGTCGCCGAACGGGAACAAATTCGGCGCTAATGCTGTGAAAGTTTCCACCAGGATACACAGCAATTTTCTAGTGATAATTGCTAAATTAATATATATTATCTTAATTTATTTATGCGCGAGAGATGAATTTCGCAATTTAGGACGATTTTTCTGGTAAAATTAGTTAAGGTTCTCTTAGGCTGCGCAGCCATAGATTCGTCGATGATGACGTCACTTTTTGGTGCTAATTTCTCGTGTGTCCTCCCTTTACGCTCTTTGCTTCCTGGTATTGCCTATCCTAACTTAACGAAACCAAGCCTAGCCTACAGTAGTCTAGCTTTTTCTAACTGAACGTAGCCTACTCTAGCCACATCTAACTACACACAACCAATTCTGCCATAAGATTACCTAGCTTTTTCCTTTTTCAGACCTAACTTAACCTCGGCTAACTTGACCTGAACGTTTCTTACAAATGTGATTAAGAGAAAACCGGGCCTCGCCCACCTAACCTTGCGTAATGGTTTGAAGCATTGTGTAACTGCCTAACTTTTCGTTTAAAAACAATATTTATCCGATAGGCCGAGGAAGAAAAGAGTGTAACCGCAGGATTCAGTGGGATTAAAATAAAACTAAGCCGTGACCACATGTAGCCGAATGACGTAACATCGACGGGTCGAAATGTTTCAGGCTTGAGCTCCTGCCTCCGTAAGTTGAGTTTTCAAAGTTAACCTAAAATTTAAGCATTGTTATATTCTTGACGAGAGAAAAATCATAGGAATAGTTATTGCTCAAACTTTCTGCACTTGCATGATGACAATCATTTTACTGGGTTTTGTATATGGATGCAACTCAAGTATGTAGCTGGCCAGTCACGAGCGGGAGATTGAATGAATTAAGCCGAACAATTATGGTGATATGCTTAAATATGTTTTGTGATGAGCACTGTTGCTGAATATGAAGTGTAAATAAGGCTTCACTTCAAAGAAGATAAATCAAGGGGCAAGCCGGCCCAGATTATGCCTCCAGTGCTATGAAAGTCTCCGCCAGCTTTCACTGCATATTTCTATTGATAATTGTTTATTGTTCAAGTAGTATATATTCTCTGCGTTTGTTTATGCGCTTAAGGGATGAAATTCGCAATTGGCGACGTTTTTCAGGCGAAATTGATTAAAATAGTTATAATAGTTATAGACTGCTGAGCCAGAGGGTTCGTCGATGTTGACCTGACTGATGACGTCACTTTTTAATGCTAATTCTTCGTGAAGCCTCCCGTTACGCTATTCTCTTCTTGGATCGGTCTAACTCGATGTACCCTATTTTTTTTTTACTTAGTAAAAGTCTAAAATGTAAAAATTAGGCTGCTATGCGTAAATAAAGCTTAACTTAACTTCACTAACCTAACCTCACATAACTTGATCTCAGCTAACCTAACCTAGCCCAACCTCACTTCACCTAACATAACTTCACCTTAATTAAGCTCCCCTAATCTAAGCTCACATAATTTAATCTAAGTTGACTTAACCTCACATAACCTATCTATTCCAGAGATTTCTGCAACCCACGTTCGTACTTGCAAATGCCATGTGAAATTTAGCTTACCCCAATGTAGTTTAGTTTACTGAAATATGCTGTATTCAAATAAATGAATAGAGCTCTCAAACATAACTTCAAGAGAAAGCAGGGCTTTTTTCCTACCGGAGCTTTTTTTTGTGGCTTTTCTCCTTCGAGGATATATTCCTACCGGGGCTTCTTTCCTACCGGTGATTTTTCCTCCCGGGGCTTTTTTCCGGTTACGGGTGCGCTCACATTGCAAATAAGCCGAGTGCGGTTGCATTCAAGTTTATTGCAGTATTTTATCCAAGATTTTACAGCTGCCTGTCAATATGGGAGACGCCCGTGAAAGAAGGAGAATTCGGTAGAAATAACCTAAGAATGAGAGTACGTCAAATAATAATAATAATAATAATAATAATAATAATAATAATAATAATAATAATAATAATAATAATAATAATAATAATAA
>LQNS02004412.1:14986668-15010766 GCA_001587735.2 Parhyale hawaiensis | reverse complement strand
GTCTACAGCTCCAAACTCTTGCTGTAACAGCGTGAGAAGCACAGTATATTAATGGTGTGGTAGTCTACAGCTCCAAACTACTGCTGTAACACCGTGAGAAGCTCAGTATATAAATGGTGTGGTAGTCTACAGTTCCAAACTCTTGCTGTAACACCGTGAGAAGCACAGTATGTTAATGGTGTGGTAGTCTACAGCTCCAAACTCTTGCTGCAACACCGTGAGAAGCACAGTGTATTAATGGTGTGGTAGTCTACAGCTCCAAACTCTTGCTGTAACACCGTGAGAAGCACAGTATATTAATGGTGTGGTAGTCTACAGCTCCAAACTCTTGCTGCAACACCATGAGAAGTACAGTATATTAATGGTGTGGTAGTCTACAGCTCCAAACTACTGCTGTAACACCGTGAGAAGCACAGTATGTTAATGGTGTGGTAGTCTACAGCTCCAAACTCTTGCTGCAACACCATGAGAAGTACAGTATATTAATGGTGTGGTAGTCTATAGCTCTAAACTCTCGCTGCAACACCGTGAGAAGCACACTTTACTAATGGTTAAACAGGACACAAGTCAAAGCTTAATGCAACGCACGTCCTCCTTACCATTCACCCAATTCTAGTGTTCGATGCGATGAAGAGATGCGACTAAAGGCTCGTTCACATGACAGTCTTTACCCTAGTTTCATACTTCAAAACAGCATGTCTTGTCGTGCCCCTGCCAACACAACTGTGTGTACATGTAATGGCTTCCTAAGATGTCAGCCACTAAGTCAATGTAATTGGGAAATCTTACGAATTGTTTCCGTTGAATGAATAAGAAGGGAGGACGTTGTATAATTTTTGTTGTTTGAATAGTCGCAGGAACGCAATCGGATGTTGTGAAGTGTTAATGTATTGGGTAAGATACGAACGAGTGAACCGGCATGAGGAACATTTGTACGAGAGTAGTATGTCTCTGCGCTCTATAAGCCGTACATGACGCCAACGAGTGAAGCAGCCTTCTGTAGATTCTCTTACGCAAGTTTTCTATAAGAACTTTCATTATATGGCATTCTTTATATGAGAACTTCTCTGCAAGAAAAGTTTCGCTTTGAGAATCTCTCTATGAAAATTTTCCAGTAAGAAAAACCCTTCTACATATAACTTTATTGCAAAAACTGCTGTGTAGATTGAACGTCTGTGCCAGAACTTTCCTTTAAGAAAAAGTGCTTCTTACTAAAAACTTTTCTGTAAGAAGGATTCCTTTGTTCTTCACCCGTGGATTGCAAAGCAATGATGTGAGTTTAACAGGGCAGCTCGTTCGCATTGCCCTCCAGTTTTCTGGGTCGTCACTGTAGCCGGTCGGGAGAAGCTGCCTCCGAACTGCCGCGTTATAGATTTCCAGTTTATTCGGTACAGTATCTAACATGCTGGAGAGGATGTTTTAAGTTAGATTTGGTAACATGTGAGGTTAAATAAAAATAGATTACGTTGTGCTGCTAGGTTATGTCCTTCAGTCCAATAAGAATAGGTGCTGAACGTAACTTATATGCAGACGTATTACTTGCACAAACATCTCATGCAGGTCTCATACTATCCCCGCAGCCTTCCAATCTTCGATATGGTCACTGCAGCCTGTGGCGACGCGCTAACGTCCATACTGCCCCGTTACGGACTTATAATCTTCGTTGGGGTCGCTGGAGCTGGTGGAGACATTACCGTTCGTGCTGTCGTACGATGGACTTCAAATCTTGCTACCCACCATCCGTAAGCGTAGAGTGTGACCAAGCGGTCACTGCCCTCCCTCCAAGTCTGCGACTCCCAACATCAAAATATCCGGTCGGTCGCAACATTCGAAAGCGCTCAGTTCAACGACCCTCTGCTCTCCCCAAACAAGATATGTACGCGTCCGTCGGCCAGAGGCGGGGACGATCAGGTTTTGGATCCCATAAGCTTCTTTGGGAGTTTGGGAAGTGGGTCACTGCAGGTCGGTGGTCAAAAAGTGGACATGAGTCCAACTGGTCCTCTAGAGGTTGATGCTATTAATGATATAAAGAGTCTTATGTTGAACGCTTAATTGCTTCGTGCCTCCTGTGCTGGTGATGCCACATCAGTGCTGCATGGCAAGCATACTTACAACTGAAAATAAAAGTCCGGTATTGGAGATAGGTGAGCAATAGTTGATTTAAGGCTATTATAAAACCAATGATATTACGACGCAAAAGTTTTCAGTTTCATTGTGCAGTTATATTTAAAAAAAAATTCTTTGGGTACAACCACCGTTCGCTACCGATAGCTAGGCGAGAAAAAAAAATTGCTTCGTATCACCTACCGATATCTTGGTGAAAAAAACATGCAAGTTGTACCGCTATTTTTGGTAGAAAAAAACTAAGCGATCACTGCTTTTATAGTACTAGAAAAGAAGAGCTATCATTGCTGTTATATTGGTAGAAAAAACAGCAAGTGATTACTGCCGCTACCCTTATAGAACAAAACAAGAAGCGGTCGCTACCGCTATCTTAGTAGTGAAAAAAGTAAGCGGGAGCTACCGCTGTCTTGGTAGTAAAAGAAAATGAGCAGTCGCTATTGCTCTCGGTATCGAAGAAAAAAAAGGCGCTTTCTTCAGAACACGTCATCAAACGTAGGCGGAGCAGTTGCTAGGGGATTCAAGATCAAAGGTAGACGTAACACACACTGCCGGGTGCTGCACCAAGTGTAGACACAACACACACTGCAGGGTGCTGCACCAAGTGTAGACACAACACACACTGCAGGGTGCTGCACCAAGTGTAGACACAACACACACTGCCGGGTGCTGCACCAAGTGTAGACACAACACACACTGCAGGGTGCTGTACCAAGTGTAGACACAACACACACTGCAGGGTGCTGCACCAAGCGTAGACACAACACACACTGCCGGGTGCTGCACCAAGTGTAGACACAACAGACACTGCAGGGTGCTGCACCAAGTGTAGACACAACACACACTGCAGGCTGCAGCACCAAGTGTAGAAACAACACACACTGCAGGCTGCAGCACCAAGTGCAGACACAACACACACTGCAGGCTGCAGCACCAAGTGTAGACACAACACACACTGCAGGTTGCAGCACCAAGTGTAGACACAACACACACTGCAGGCTGCAGCACCAAGTGTAGACACAACACACACTGCAGGCTGCAGCACCAAGTGTAGACACAACACACACTGCAGGCTGCAGCACCAAGTGTAGACACAACACACACTGCAGGTTGCAGCACCAAGTGTAGACACAACACACACTGCAGGCTGCAGCACCAAGTGTAGACACAACATACACTGCGGGTTGCAGCACCAAGTGCAGACACAACACACACTGCAGGCTGCAGCACCAAGTGTAGACACAACACACACTGCAGGCTGCAGCGCCAAGTGTAGACACAACACACACTGCAGGCTGCAGCACCAAGTGTAGACACAACACACATTGAATGATGCAGCACCAAAGGTAGGAAAAGAACATACTGTAAGGTCTCAAATACAGAGGCCAAAATGCCACAGTTTGCCTGTTAGAAACTTCAGACCTGCAGGGGTCGTTGCCCGGTCGCGCGCTTACATGCAGTACACCGCAACGCACACACAGTTCTAAATACGTACACAGTTGCGGATACGCGCACTTTTTGCGGATATGTACGCGGTTGCGGATACGCATGCTCTTCAGGTTAAATTAGATGAGATGAAATTAGATGTAGGACAATGTGAAGATCAAAACTCGCATTCCCAGAAAGGAGGCGTTTTCTATGTTTCGCTCCCTTCTAAGTCACTTCCATTTTTAATGCTAGGCGTGTGGTAAACGATACACTTCAGCGAATGTGATGAGCTGACAATCAGGAGTTCTACTAGTTGAAGTGTTGCCGGTTTTTTCAATTGTCGCAGAGAGTTATAAAAAACATATGGAATAGGGGAGCTAGTTATTAGGAACGGATTGAGGTAGGATCCGAAGCTGCGCAGGGTGCTACTCCTAGCACTTGTCCAGTGGTTTTTGAACGTGTTGACTGTCTGCGCCCTTATATCACCGGGAGAACCCAATTACAAAAGTTCATGACAAAATAGAGGAAAAAGTTGTCGGCCCTGCCGAATCATCCAATGTTGAGCATTGAGTTTTCACTAGCTATTTGGTTAGCGGTTGTCACCATCTTCTTTAACAAGTCCTACTGTTGGGACACCGTCGAAGCCCTTCAAGTATTTCAAAGCTTTAATAAATTATCCTTCCAAGCTGTCTCGATTGGAAAGAACTGAATCCGAGTTCCTGAAAGCAACGCTCGTGTAACGAGTTAGGCTGCTGAGGTATTACTACGTTGCTTTTATTTCACTGAAGTTATGTTGTGCTGAATCTTCCCACATTATTAATGTTACTACAGAGATGCAGTGTCCGGAACTGAACAGCAAATTTTAAGAGTGGATGAACAAGCCCACAGTACATTATAGGGTAGGATAGTATCCTTGGATCTGTACTCGAATTATCCGGTAATGAACTCCAGGACTTTACGCCCTAGTCAACTGCTGCTCGTGTTCCAGGTGACTTATGATAGTTATTCAGATCACATTTCTGGATAATAGATTCTGGTTCAGTGCCTCCTAAGTCCTACATGCGAGCACGTAGACTTAACACGGTACTTGAAGGCCCTCTCCATGCAGAGCGTCTTGAAGCTGACTGATGAAACTTCGTTGAAATCCGGCCTAATGAACATAGAGACCTCATACAAAAACAGATCTTTTCTTTCTTTTACGCAAGGTATGCATATATTGGCATAAAACATCAGTTCATCGGCGTATGCAATCTGTGGGAGATATAATTAATTTTAATATATTTTTAGGTTCTTTGGGTATCCTACCATTGACTGATTCTGGCCCGCTGGTGAACTCTATCGACGAAAGAGTGTGACGTTTGTTAATAAGTACATTCCTTGCATCAAGTCTGATATTTGTTTCAGGTTTCTGTATAATTTAGAAAGATTTTATTCAAGTTTCTTCAATAAGCCGTTGTACCTCTTTGTGATTTCGATGGGACTGCCAAGTCTAGTGTAATCTATAGACTATAGGTAGTTACCTACATATAAGAACATTAACGTCGTTTGTGCTTTTATACCCTGGTATAGTCTACGGCGAGCGTTTTACTTATTGCTTGTCTCGTACGTTCCAGTAAGAGTGTGAGTATGGACAGAGACATGCATGGTACTCGGCTGTTGACTTTGTTATCACAGTGGGAATGGACAAGAATCTTTTGATATTTAGATATGTGTCGTATATGTGATTGGACGCTGCATGCCACTCTGGGTACATCTACCTACAGGATTTTAAAGTGTTAAAGTGGTTTTAAAGTGTTTTCTCGGAGAGAAGATGATATCGCAAGCCTGAGTATCTGTATCAGCCTGTACATCATTTACAGTACTTCCGTCAGCATGCTCGCAAAATTCCCAAAGAGGAACTTGATTTCTGGGGTTCGGTCTAGGGAGGAGGAAGGAAGAGGAAATTGGGAACAGGACTACCAAGAATAGTGAAAGTATCCGTTGGAGCTTGGAAGAGAGATAGGTGCTTTACTTCGTCCAGATATTGGATATTAGAAAGGAAGCTTGCGACCACTGCCCTTTGGCAGACTCTTGGCCGTTTCCCATCCACTTGGAGTTGCTCCTTGATCGGTAGTACGGTCGGCAGTGACAGGGATGGGGTCGTCTTGCTTGCAGCCAAGGAGCTTTTATAGAAGGAGCGCACACACACCCTCAATTCGCTGCTGCTCTCTCCCCACCAATCACAGGCTCCAAGCCATTCGTGCAGCCAATCAGCGAGTCAGCCTTTCAGGAGAGTTCCGTTTCCCATTTCCGTGGCCGTTGCTACCGTACCTCTTTCTATTAAACCTCCTTGCTTACCAGATTATGCGATTGACCATCAGAAATGATGTGCTTGATATTCTTGTGATGCGGCTGCTTCAAAAATCCGTGCTTTCATTTTAATTTGGCGCGGTAGAACCTTCGGTATATTTGTTGTTCAGTGAATATTAACACAGAGGTCTAATAATTATTTCTCTGTAGCTAATTGCTTTTAGATATGAAAACAAATTAGCTCTGCTGATATTGTGTCCAGTCTGCATAACGTTGTACATTAGTTAAGATTATGTTAATCCATTTAACCATCGCTCTGTTATTTTTGCGGTTTATCCATTTTTGCAGTCAAACTCGTAGACTGCGCTTTAAATAGTGAGAACACCTACTAAAAAAATACATATCAATGAAAAATAAAACAAAAGTGTACCAAAGCGGCATTTCTAGAAAATGAATTAATCTTAAAGAAATTAAATAAATACTATTGAACGAGATACAGCATGGCAACATGTGTCGCTGTGATCCCAGGCGCGCAGGTCGCTAACGACTTCCCAACACCGGCGCACGCTGCAATGTCGGCTCTTTGTGGGAGGAGGCCGCCTTCCTGTCTGACTTGGATCGAGGCTTCTTTGGCTGGCAACAATGCCAGCAGTAACTAAAAGCCTCACTTCTGCGGCTGGCAGCAGTGCCATCAACATTATATCCAAGACGTGCCTAGTCGTATTGGCGGATTCCTCCAGTAAAGTGAAATTTGAACAACAATAGTACGTACATTAGCCTCACCTAAATTTATGTGTAGCTGCATAAAGACTTATGTAACGTATGTGACCGTCCGCAGGATTTGTTGCATGTGGCCGCAGTTCGTGCTGATAAGTTTTGCTTGTAAAGTTAGGTAATTCTTGTGCTGTGTGAGGTGGGCCGCCGAGCCGCCGGTGGTAGTGGGAGATTTACCCCACGGGAGGCTCCTAGCTGCCTGCTTACGTGTGAGGGCCGCCGAAGGGGTCCTCAGCACGAACATCCCTTTCTTCTGCCGTCGTCTCTTTTCTTCTTTCGTGCGATGCTTTCAGGCCGATTTTCCTGCTGGTAGTAACGTGCACCATGGTTGACCGACCTGAGGTAAATTATATCATACTACTTGCACTTGGTCCATCCGTTGTGATCACGCACGGCGACCTCAACGAGCCTAGCTACATGGATCTCATTTAAATGTGCGTACGGTGGTAACCTAGGAGCATGATAATAATGATCTTATGATTTCAATACCTAGCATGAATCTGAGCAAGTCTCACCACAGACAAAAGTATACAAAAAAGTTATTTGTCGTTTAAAAGAATCAGAAACGGTAGCTTACTATACCTACAAAGGATACGGCAGTCCGCTACATTAGCAGAAAATAAAAAAAGGCAGCAATTCACAAAGCTCGATCATAGTAGTGGAGGACGTCAACAACTCTTACCGTCAGCGACAGTTTTGAAAGCAATTCCTTATCAATCGCTGCTGACTGGGGCCAGCCAAGACTTGTATGCTCATAAGCTGATCCTGGTACGATGGCCATCGCCGATTATACGATGTCGATGGTGTGTAGACCATCGCCATCGGAAAATCTACGATGTTACTATGGAACATCGCAAAAATCCATCGGCGATATAGCGATGGTCCGATGGAAATCGTATCAAGCAATCGGCGATGGCCATTTTCTCCATCGGCGATGATGTTATGAGGAAGAAATGGTCCGATGAAATGACTGAACATGCAATCTGCGATGGCATACGATGGACATCGTCATCGGTTGTACTTCCGATGCCGATGAAATAAGGCTAAAACTACAGAAAAACAGCCTTACGAGTTTGAAACATTCATATTTTAGTAACATTAAAACAAAGAGGGGTTACAAAGTTTATTTTATTACATTTCCCAGACCTAACAATGTCAATATATATCCTAGGCCTTACATTTTGCACCTTTTATCAGCTATGATTAGTATTATTGGCTTGAAAATTGCACACAGGCCGAGGTTATATAAGAGATGCTTCTATTCGATGTTTGTGGTCTGAGATCTTTGCATTTTTAAAATGTGTTAATGCGATGGTCCATCGCCGATTGTGACGCCCTACAAGGTCATCGTTGACGGTTATTTCATCGTAGGTTATCGCCGATGAAAATCGGCGATTTTTGGTTCCGATGCCGATGGAGTGATGGTATTGCCATCGCCTTCGTAAGAACGATGGCGATGGCCATCGTAACATAATCGGAGATGCCGACCTCTGCTCATATGGATTGAATTTCAGTATTTTAGAAGCATCACACAATTAAAGGTGTGGAATAATTGCTCCAAGTAATTGGTAGTATCTGCTTCTGATTCATTCAAAGATCTTTGGTTGAGGTCGCGTCAGCGGTCCGCGCGCGCCACTTGGTGTCTGTTGAGTTGGCGTTGCTGCTTTTGGTGACCACAGGGAGAGCACACCTAACTTGTTATCTCCACACCGCACGGAACCGTTGACGGTTAGGTTACCTGCCCTGCAGAGTGATTGTAGATAAGACTCTAGTACAAAGTTTGTGGACTTGAAAATCCCCATGAAATTGGCGTTTCGAGCATATCGAAGCAGACTTGTTTCCGCATGCTTGGTGAAGCGACTGGAATATTTTTTGCGGCATCGACGACACCTAGTCTTCTCGAGCTCCTGCTTCGAAGGGCGTCCAGCACGTTCTAAGCATCTTGGAATAATCCGCTCATTTACAGTGATTGATTACAAAAGATGCCAAGCGTGAACCACGACTTTTAAACATTCAGATCTTCCATGAATAGAATCCAGATAAAGCTAAAGATATAAATTTAAACTTCAATGCGAAGCTCTTGCAAGCCTCGAATTTCGACACTGAATGAGCTACGATAGCTTAAATTGCTTCAAGTCTTTTCTTTCACTTGGCATCCAAATAAGTGTACAGTTTTTGGTTGGAAATTACAAGTTATTTATATTATAATGAGCGTTAGTCTTCTTCTCGTTCCGAGGATGGTAGCACAAGGCCCTGCGCCACCAGGCCCTGCGCTCCATTTCTTTCTTGCGGTTATATTATGTGGCAGTCCCCCAATCGACAAAACGTGCTTTTGAACTGATGTATCTGCAACTGATAGAAAAACATGAAATTCTTTCATCTTCAGAACATATTTCACTTTGTAGCTAAAGTGCCGAACTTATGTTACATTCAGTGCTACGAGTACGCGGACACGACAGTCAAACACTGTCTTCAGACCATAAATCAAACCGCCAGCACAAATATGTAGGGAGTTAAATGACTTTGTTTGACAGCACTCTCATGTGAATCGTCGTCGGGTTGAATAACCGACCTGGATTTCATGCGCAGCGTTGCCAAGTCCGTGCGCAAGAGTGCCAAGTTTTGCGGAACCTGGAGCACTAGCTTCGTGCCGTGGTTACCTGTAGTCTCCTTGAAGTTGATGAAGCACAGATTCTTGCTAATAAGGAACTCCTTCGTAATTTCTCCTGAATTTTCTAAGAAAGCATCTTTTCTGTTTGCGTCACATCAAAATGTTCAATCAAGAGGATGTAAGAGTTTCATAGAAGACACTTGCACAAGAGATGACTCAGCAGCTGCAGTTGCAGCATAGAAGACGAAAGAGACGCTGGCGTTTCCGTTAACATCTCCGAGCTTTCGCGGTCTGCAGCGTTAACAGCATGAGAAGACAAGACATCATTGTGCTTTCTACGACTACATACAGGGTCTGCAGCTACATCACTCGAGTATTCACAGTGAAAGAAGAGGAGACGTGTTGCCTTTGCTATTGCTACTATCTCTGCGGCTTCTTCTCTAACGTATGCATAAACAGCGAAAGATGAGGAGACGTTGTGTTTTCACATACAGGGTCTGAGGCTACATCACTAATGTTTGACAGAGAGAAAAGAGAAGACTTGATGCTTTTTACAAACAGGCGTGAACTACGAGGTATTAGAAATAATCATTGTGCTTTCTACGACTACAGTTTACATACAAGTTCTGCACTCTCCAGCAATGCCACTCATTTAATAACAGCGAAAGAAGAAGAGACGTGTTGCTTTCAATATACGGTCGCTGCCCTTACATCATTAACGTACTATCAGCGAAAGGTCAGGAAATGTCCTTTCTACTTGCATCCAAGCGCTGCGGTTACAGCACTAGTATATATATTAAAAACGAGATAAGAGAAAGCTTCATTGTGCTTTGCTTTCGTTTGACGCAGTCTCTGCAGCTGCATTACTAGCTAATTATACCTTTGTTCGGCCCAAAAATGGCCGAAAGTACGTCGTTTTTATGTAGCGTCTTTGCGAACAACGCAGTTTATAATTTCCCGTATATCTTGATTCAGATCAAAACAATACGATAAACACCACCGTGTGTTTGTCCCAACAATAGATGAAAGAAGAATAAGCTAGGCTGGAGGTATTGGCGATCCTGCTGCTTTCTGATGGAAACCGATAGGCGAAAGTTAAAGATATGGTAACGGAAGGGGACCAAAGGGTGAATCATCATCCTATCCTTAAAACTGAATGCACTTACTATGCCAATGTTGAAATCTAAGCAATGATTGTATTTGCAGTTTCTCTTATCACTTTTTTGGAGTCTAAATTTTAGTTCTTCCTACAGTAAACCAAGCTTGCTCACATTTAATTCACGATATTCAAATTAGTAGATGATGAAAGGAAGCTATTATTCAGGGTGCAGTACAGACCCAACAAATATTTTTTTTTTTTCATCTCGCTTTCATTTTTGGACGAAACAGCTTTTCTTTTGAGCATCAAAGTTTCGATCTAGTGAAATTTGTATCATAGTGTGTATAGGATATGCAGCTGAAATTTAAATGCAGTGATGCCCGAGTTTTTGGTATTCAAAGCTCCCTATTTCTCTATATGACCAGAGGGTAGGAAGGACTGTGCAACTCCTCTGAACTGAAACCGACAACAATCATCTCTTATGATAATTTGAGTTGGCCGTTGGAGTGCATACTTCAAAAGCATATTAGTAACAAAAGTATGATCCGTAAAGAAGTATCACCATAAATGCCTCCTGACATCTTTGACGGCACGGGTAATCCAGTAAGTAAATAATGTCTTATAAAAAGTAATCAATGCGAATAAAAAAAATCCCCTGCAGAGATAGAAAGAGCAACATAATTATAATACGATGAAAGCTAGTGGTAGTTAAAATTCACTATGCTTGCTTACAGGAGCTGGTGATACACTGTCAGTAGCTTAACTCGGATTTGAAAGAAATGAAGTGTGGGAAGTGAGAACAACTTGAACTTTGCAAAGCACAGGATTAGGAAAATATCAATTTAAGCGAGTCCCGGAGTTATGAAGATACAGTAGCTCTGGGTGAACAGCATAGGCAGTATGTGGTGTAACAGAGAAATCAGACTGACGCAAAGAATTTAATAACGACTGCTGTGAAAGACTGGCCACTTTTGTGCCGGACGGAATCAGTGTGTGTTTTTGTCACTGTCTGTTCAAACGGGATGGGATCTGCAAACGAGGGCGGTACAAGATAAAAAAGTAGTTGCCGTCGACAGTCAAGGGGGTGAGCTCATACGTATTTATTAGATGTGTTTGTACCAAGGTACAATCGGTTTAATAGAATTCGCTCAGATGAAAGTAATTGCAATAGATGGAGATAAGAATTGACCAAAGTTATATATTAATAATGAATTACAATTTTAATAACAATATTTATATAAGTTTACGGGAGGTTAGAAGGGTAACTGTATTGTATACGGCTGAGAATCAGGTATCCTTATATGATAAAACGCTTCATGTATTTATTTATTTATTTCGTGTCCGCTTTGAAGTAAATAGATAGGCAAAAAATAAACCAGGTTGGAGATTTTGTAAATCAATGACCAGGTTGCAGAAAATGGCGACGGCTGATCCTCATCCCTTTATCTGAAGACACTTCTTGCTTGAAACAGTTCTTGAAATCGGAACGCTATGTATGTAGTTCCTGGAGTCCGATTTTATAACTTGTTTGTCTCAGGTCACGAAGTATAATTTCGACAGATGGTCAACGAAGCACTCTGGAAGGGGTGATTTTTCACGGGTAGTAGAAAATTTCTTCTAGCTTATTGTCTTTCATTTCTTCTTCTACAGTAGTTTTATTCCCGTTCAAAGGGGGTCGCTGAAGCAGATCTTACTATTCCAAGTATTTCTGTCCATTACCATGTGCTCCTTCAGCTCCATACCACGTATATCATCCCTCATATTGTTGTTCTCTGACGGTACGAATTTTGTTTCATAGCCCAAAATTTCATAATTTTAGTGAAGCAGATATTCAAGATCGCAAGACCGTATCTTGGCTACGGAGCGCTGACATGCATACAAGCTGGATGGAGTTACATTCAAGTTTATTGCAGTGTTTTACTCAAGTTTTTTTTCTGCCTCTCACTATTGAAGACCCCCGTCTAATCAAGAAGGAAGAGGGGGAACATATAAGTAGTACGAAACTACTACAGTCTCAAGATCGAAGACGTGCCACGAATGCATGGAGAGAGATGAATCGTCTATTCGATACAGTCAAGAAAGACTTGAAGCAGAAAGGTTACAGAAGTGAATGAGAGCTGCTGACAAGCACGAGCGGGAAAATGAGGAAACGACAAGTCAAATATAAAAAATATGAGGTTGAAAGCACGACAAAGGATCAATGAAGAAAATGAAGCAAGTCAGAGAAGAAAAGATTCCGCAACGGCCTATAGGCCTATTAATAAAAAATATCGATTATTGCGTGAATTTCTTCACGCGCGGGTCCACTAGTTATAGAATAATAAAACTAATCTCATGCATTTCTCATATGGATATATATGCTCCTATTTATTAAATTAGGGCAGTACCGTCACATAGAAACTGAACATAGCCCAGGGCAGAGTTCATAGCCTTCATGACTATGCATGCTGGGAAATAACGTTAGTATAATAATGGAGAACTTGATAGATATTGTTGTTTGACTCATTTTCTTACTTGTTTGTTTAATGTGCAAATCTGCACTATTTTCAACTGACACACATTTATATTAAAATACTAAATATTGTCAGGGGCCGTAGTATTATTTTAGGGTGGCTTAAAAAGGCTTGAGTTATTTCTAATATCGAGAAATTTTCATATTTTCGAATGAATCGTGGACCATATGGCCACTTACTACTGGCTAAACTTTCTGGAAATTTGTCAATAAATTTCGCATCAAGGCAACTTAGTTTCAACCGGGAAAGCCTAAACTGAAAGAGATATCACGGAAAGACCGACTTTTTCATTACTTTTTATTCATTTGTACTTTATGCATAATATGATTCAATTTTATTTTATACCATTGGGAAGGGCTTGATTTTTACAATGCAGCCGCATAAGAGAAATTGACGTTCAGCTAGTTTATTCATGTTCAGTTGTACACTGAATGCATCATGTCAAAGTTGGCCAACCGGAGTTACACGCCAGAAGCAAAATTGGTAACCGCATATTGTTATGCCCGGTGTGAGGGTTAATTAAGCCTGTTTCACACATCAGACTATTGCTCCTTGACCTTGTATACGTAGTACAAATTGTCCCCATGCCTTGTACGTTCTTGCAAACATTACAAAAGTGCTGAGATTTCTGAACTGTAAATCTTTTCAGATTCAAAGAAATATCCGAAACTATGCCAATGACACTTGCTAAACAAAGTGACTTCATGGCTAACATTTTAGCAACTATTTTGGAGGAGACGCAGTTGTGGCTGCAAGAATTAACTCAACTAAACATTCGAGCATTTTGCACTGCGTACGAAGAACGTAAATCTGCAGCGCGAACCCACCCAAGCAGCGTCTGCTGCGTAGTATACACAGACCCATTATAGGTACTCCAGCCCTACCTCTCAATGATGACTGCTCGTCCGTTACACGCGCGGCGTCTATTCGTGCGTACCAAGAAGTGCCGCTAAATTTAGACTCAGTTTGTGTTATTTTTCGTCAGCCGAAGAGTTTGGCAGAGCAACGGCTACGCAACTACCGGGTTCGTTGCCCCGACGACCCTGTACGATGCTTCCTGTGACGATCGAGTGGCGTACTAGTGCCCTTCCGACGAACACCCTCACCAGCCCTCGCTGCTTATATCTGGACTGGTGACAGGGGACGCGTAATCCAATCAGTTGGTGCCTCTCATTGAATTCTTATTCCTGGAACCGAAATGCTTATGAAGACTGAGTTTTTATTTAGTTTAATAGCTGAAACTGGATAAGGGTTAGTGTGTTGTATGCCCGTTTCGTGGTATCATTGATAGCACGCTTGTAGTGTCTGTCGTTCATTGACCGCAGCTCGATGAGAGGACGGTCTGTCAAGGCCTACGTTCACACTCCAGGACATCCGAATGCTTCGCTGCGTCCTTGCAACTACAATTGTGTGAAAATAAAAGACATGCTAAAATGTCTGACCTCAAGTCAGTTTCCTTAGCAAGTATCTCTAACAAATTGTCGAATGTCTCTTCAAATTTCGAGTGAAATAGAACTCAGGAGGCTATGCATTTTTCTGCGTTTTAAACAGACACAGTAACAATTCGGAAGCTGCGATATATGTACGTAACGCAAGCAACTTACTTGTGAACCGGCATTTATGTGGAGCCACAACGTTAGGGATTACGTAAATACGCAGGGTTGGGATGAGAAAGTGAGCTTTCTATTGGAGGAGGCTCAGCCGTAGAAAGTCTGCTGAAGACAGCAAGCGATGCATCTCAAGTCTCAGGCTTCACAACGTAGCTTTGGTCAAAACTTCCGTATAAATATAACTTTAAACGGTTCCGGTTCAGTGTGTGGCCCACGTCTTGGTATGCGTTAGGTTAAAATAGGTCAAGTTAGCAATGAATGAGTTAGAACAGGTTACAGGTTCGGTTAAGATAGAAATTAGAATTAATATAGGTGTCTAATCCATTGACGTGTAAGGCCCATTTTAGGAGCTTAAATCAAGGTCACTTTAAAGCCTTTTGGTATAGTGAAAACCCCTCAATCTTCCGAACGTTATGCTGTTGCTTGTAGACAACCAAACATGATGCATGGCTTAAATGTTTGAATTACACTTCGTTTCAACTTCAAAGAGATATTTAAAACTTCAATCGTAACTCTTATTAAATGACAGTCAAGTCACGTGACGGCTAACATTTTACTAAATTGTTTGGTGGGCTCACAGTTGTGTTGGCAAAAGCCAATCCAACATTTGGACGATTGACTGGCATTGCACTGCATCAAAAACTATCGTGGGAACCTTCAGTGTCTGCGGAGAGCAGTCAGCATGGGAATGCAGATTCGTGTGCAATTTTCTACGCAAGAACAGAAGCTGTTCCCGTTATGGAAGACTAATGAACAGTGTAGGAGAAAATAAATAATGCCAAAATGTTTCTGCGTCATGACTGGCCGTATAATTTCATATTAAACAAACTGATATATGTAAGTCTGTATCAGTTAGATGGTTTTTATGTGCAAATAAGCAAATTATTGTATTATCCGCTGTGAAAAGTACTAGATGAATTTTTTTATGGCGTGAGGTTAGTTAAGATTAGGTTAGGCTAGGTTAGGTGAGTTTAGGGTAGTTTATGCTCCTGTGGGGTCATCGGTTATTTTTTTCCATAGGAAAGCAATGGGAATTTCAAAGTTAAATAACTCGGAAACTAAGCACTAAGCATTCTGTCGAAGTTCAAAGAGATGTCCGAAGCTCAACTAACGGCACTCGCTGCGCAAACTGAACTTGATGGCTAACATTTTTATTTTTGCAAGCTCAAAGCAGAGCTTATAATGGCTTAACAAAACGTTAGGACCACTTACTGAAGAAACTCTGTCCTTTGACTAGCGTGAGTATCAGCCATTAAGATCCCGTTTGGAACATCTTATCTGTATTGCAGTCAAGAAAATGGCTTTATACGTGTTGAATTGTATTATGTGTTTCTCCAACATAGGAAATCCTCAATATATATATATTTTTTGTGTGTTATACAGATCTATTATTTATAGGTTCAACTTTTTGTTTCCATCTGCTCAATATATGTCCTCTTAAACAAAAAGTACATGTATGGTACTGAGTACCTAGAACTAAAACTCTTTGAACCAAATTAATCAAAGTTCCCAGAACAAGTAGGGTTTATATCAGGGGTTTGCCAACCAGGGGCTCTCGCATCTCTCGGGGATGCGAGATGAGCTTTAAGGGGTGCGAAACCTTGGATTGTTTCCAAGCCATTCAAAAGTTAACTTGAATTTGTGGCACAAATTTGATATACTTTTAAATCTTTATCATCTTATGAGTTATTATAGTTTGTTATAGGTAGGGGTGCGAGCAAACATAAATAGTTTTCTACGGGTGCCAGGCATATATTTAGAGGCAAGGTTGGGAGCCACTGTCCTATATAGAGAACTACCGACAGAAGCAAGAACCTGCTTTACCACAAAACCTTAAATTTAGGTTCCTAAACTTTCTCACCATTCATGCACAGGCATTATTGCTGATTGTTTGAAAGCTTTTTCGCTCAACCGGAAATGCTTGCACGCAAGCGTCGTGTACATGAGCAGTCGCGGGTAATTGGCCAATCGTCATATAAACTATATACAGTTAAAAAATAAGCTAGCAGTTACATTCTCCTTTTCTGACAAACTATGAATAAAAAGTCAATACATAATAGAGATTGTTAATATGATTATCATGCAGCACACTCCTTGTATACATTAAACTTTTGTAAACTATCATACGTTATGATCAGGAAGCAAAGGAAGGACTCAGTAGGACTAAAATAAAACTTAGCAGTGGCCGCATTCAGGCGAATGACTTCACAGCGACGAGTCGAAGTGTTTGAGGGTAAGCCCTCAGGCCTTCGTATGTTGGGCTTTTACTCTAACTAAAGATATAAGTAGTGCTATATTCTTGATCCGAGAGAAACCATAGGAATAGTTATTGCTCAAACTTTTTGTACATGACGACAATCATTGTACCGTGTTTTGTGTATGGGTGCAGCTCAAGAAGCTGGCCAGGCAGGAGCGAGAGATTGAATGAATAAAGTCGAAAAAATACGCTAAAATGAACTGAATATGAGGTGTAAATGAGGCTTTACTTAAAAGAAAAAGGTAAGAAAGGGTGCTATACCAGCTCAAATCTTGCCATTGTGCTGTGAAAGCTTCCACCACCCTCCACTACAATTTTCTGTTGATAATTGTTCATTGTTCAGTTAGTAATGTATATGCGCCTAAAGGATGAAATTTGCAATTGACGACGATTTTCTCGCAAAATTAATTAAAAACTCATAGGCTACTCAGGAGTAGCGTTCGTCGATGTTGACGTCACTTTTCCATGCGAGATTCTCGCGAGTCCTCCCGTTACGCTCTTTGCTTCCTGGTTGTGGTGATGCCTGCACTGCGCGTGGCCGATCGCGCCAAGGGTCGAGCTGCGACTTCTAGATCATAACGCAGCCCGGCTACCACTAAGTCTCCACCAGGTATATGCAGAATCATACTAACCAACTAACCAGCTAACCACCTAACTAACTAACTAACTAACTAACTAACCAACAAACTGACTCATGACGGCTGAAAAAGTGTTTTTCGATACATGAATACTATAATGAACTTACGAGGTCAGCAACGTTAAGGTATCGTATTCACTGCCACGGAGAAATCAAGTTAAACCAAGCCCAACAGGCTGGACTTATGGCGAATTTTGAAGAATATTCTAATTTCGCGGCTTTGGATCGTGAAGCAGGTAATTGAAGTCACCCGATCATACCAAGACGGCTGAAAAAGGCTTTTTTCGAGACAGGAGTGTATTTTCAGCTCATGGATTTTTTAGGGGAAACGTCCGAAACTCGAGTCAACTGGGTAAAATCAACTCACTTGTGTCAGGAATTTTGGAAAAAGCAAGCCCATTCGGCTTAGCCAGGGCTTCCGAGAGTACGAGCTTTAGGAGGACTTGGCTGCTTTG
This sequence comes from Parhyale hawaiensis, assembly GCA_001587735.2. Taxonomy (NCBI): domain Eukaryota; kingdom Metazoa; phylum Arthropoda; class Malacostraca; order Amphipoda; family Hyalidae; genus Parhyale; species Parhyale hawaiensis. Next base: position 14,992,972 of record LQNS02004412.1, on the reverse strand, counting down.
CTTAACTCGTCCTTGACGAGCCAGGCGATAGCGCCGCTATACCTACGTTCCCAGTAACCTAAACGTGTCAACGATTCTTTAGATACAAACTTGCAAAGACTGGCGTATCTCAGTTACCACTTGTAAGTTCATTTACGAAGCTCATGTTACGAAGCTCATGTTACAAGCATAGGTAATTAGCAACGAGCTCTCTCGTTGGCCTGGCGCACAGAGGACAGAGCCTTACGTTTTAGTTTTACAGTTACACTTTCTAGCGTAGGGTTCAGAGTTTGTATTTTTTTCGGGATGTAGAGTTGTTGTAAGTCCTAAAGTGTTGTAACGTTACTAACTCTGAGCCCTGATCAAGCGCACTCAGACGAATTCTCTACTAAATTAACCGCAGACCACAGCGTCTAACTTTTACCAAAGATTGGTGAGTTTTCAGAAATGACAAGATCATGTGTACACTGATGGATTTCCTTATAAAATGAACAGTAAACACAAATATCTAATTTTTACCGTAAGGTTAGCTATACTATAGAAGTAACAAAATCATTTGCACACGGTCGAAGCTCACTCTCAAATTTAAGCTGAGAAAAACGTCCAGTTTTTGCAGTGAGATTACCGGCTCTTTAGAAATGACAAGCTGATCGTGTTCACACAGACTCAATTCTTGATCATGAAAAGCGTCCTATTATGAGATATAAATACATGATTTACGATTTACACGTTTGTACTGTAGGTCGTGCTGTATGGTACTGTCATACCTATTGGATAATATTGTATGATATAGTATTTAATCTATCAGGTGAAATAGTGTTAAGCCATGCAGATGTCTCATCGGGAAGAAATGACAACATTTACCTTATTTTTTTGTAATAAGCTGTGATAGTAGCAGAAAAGATAGTCATTATATTGCTCCTCCTGTGAGGATAATCGTTAGCTGGTACTATAGGGGTGCCAATTCAGTTAACTAGTTAGCCTAGGTCTGTGATGGCACTGAGCCTTGTTGATTAGGTTGTTAATTCATAACTGTAATATTATTAAGAAATGAATGTACTCGAAAATTTTAATGTATGCTGTAATAGAATAATCTAAGAACACCTCCCTCCCGTGGAGAAATATATGATCGACAAATAAATAAATATCAAACTAACCACACACGAAAGCATCCAGTTGTTGCCGTAAGGTTAGGATTCTTTCGGAATGATTAGCAGCTTATTTGCACACAGACGAAGTTCCCATTAAACTAACCGAAGACGAAAGCATTCAATTTTTGCAGCAAAGTTAAGATTCTGTAGGAATGATTAGCTGATCATTTGCAAACAGACGAATTCCCATTAAACAAACCGCAGACGAAAGCATCCAATTTTTGCAGTAACACTTGCATTGCGGTGTCAGTGACCGCGAAGTTGGTGCGGTTCCATTGTGAGCTCAACTAACTCTTAGAAAGTTGTCAGGTTTTTTCGCCCTCAGCTTTTCTCTCTGAGGTTAGAAGTCACCTTGAACTTGGCTATTAGTCATAAAGTGAAATGGGGAAGTTGCTATCGTTTGCGTAAGAGAACCAATGGAAGCTCCGGCACTGTTCCTGTTCTGCTACCGTCTGCGTATCGCAAACCTATTAATTGCGAATGACGTAAATATCCGCTCCCGAAACGATGTAAAAGATGTGCATGCCGCAGTTAATGGGTTAATTAATAATCTTTATTGAAGCTTCCAGGTATCAATGGACTATAGTCAAACCAGCGTCAGCAGTCTTTTAGGAGTGGGGCTGAATTGAACGCAGCAGTGCCAAATCTAATTATTTAACAAATGCACTTTGTGTATTCGAAAATGAATAAAATTTTATCGATTGATACAAGTTATACCACGCACTTAAGTGAGATTTGGCAGAGTTTCTTTGCGTTCTTAGCCACGCCCATCGGACTCCTTACGCTGGTTTGACTATAGTATGTAGAACTCATATGGATTATTGAGTAAGCTCGAGAAGCGCACACGCTGTGAAAAGACCCATGAAATAAATCCGGTAATCACCCATATAGGGGATAAACACCAACTGAACTGATGAGTTTGGCACTTAATAGTTACCGATATAAAGGCTGGACCTCAGTATAGTAGCTCTGGTTTTTCTCATTACGATTTGTTCGGTGGAATAATGAAACAACCCAATTTTCGTTGCTTCTAATACTAGTAAAATGTGCAAAGGCAAAAAAAAAAAACGCTCCACTCATTGGATAAGTTCACAAAATTATTCTGGACACACGTCCGACTGACTGAACTGACGACTCGATGCAGCATCTCAAGGTGGCAAGCAGCAACTGAAGCTCTGACAGGGGAACAATACTTGTAAAGAAAGAAAGGTACTAAAGAAACAACTATAGAATGCTTCGTTGCCACCAAACAGAGCACTGACAGTATGCTGGAGCTCCACCCTACTATACGAAGCACATAAAACAAGGCTCATAACATGCGCATTAAATGTGAGCTACTCATCAAAGAGGCTGCAGATTATTGTCAAAGAGTTGAACCTGTGCGGCATGAGGTAACCAATATTTACAGGCAGCAGCTTGGGTAAGATCGAGCGTCCGAGACAGGCTGACAATCATTGATACATTCCTAACTACATTAAATTTCATACCCCATGCAGAGCATCATTCGTCAATCCGTAACAGGACCCTCTTCCATAATAGTAAAAATAATAATGTGATGATGATAACTATTATTTCACCTTTGATATCATATGGAATCCGAGACAATCACATTACAGCTTATACTGTGCTCTGCTAGGTAGATTAGTTTTTAGTCGGATAGATAGCTGTTATGACAGTCATACAGTTAGTAAATATGTGACACTTATTGATTTGATAGAAAAATATATTTGTGGAACATGCGAAAGGTGTGAAAAATATAATATCAACATTACAATTTATCGAAGGAAACTATCACCTCAAATCCACAATTAATAAAAGCGTATGAGTCTGCCACTTCGTCAGATTATCTTTAACGATAAAATGAAATTCAAATTTTTAATTTTTTACGACAAATCAATGGAGAATATAGTTATAGCCAGAGGTTTTATGACTTTTAACTTCGATGTTTGGTATGATAAAAGTTAAGGTTACGTCGATTTTGATATTCGGGGACTTGTGCAAAATGAGATAACATCAATCTTTGGGTAGCAATGCAGTAAAATATCACCCGGAGTGCAGTAGATGCTCACATGCAGTTGGGATACATACCCTAAAATAGTAGAATTTTAAAGCTAATATAGCCATCGGATAACATTTATATTGATCATCAAAAGCTAGGAAATGCACATCTAAAACACAACCGCATTTCTATAGAGGGATTTTATTTTAATTTAATTAATTGCAGTATTCACAAATTTACAAAATTACACATATTTCTGTACATCAATCGTTCTTGATGTTAAGCAAATATCGGATAAAATTTATAGTATAAATCGCTAAGGAACTGCAGAAAGTGACACAAAACAATAGACAATATATATTAATAGTTTAATACTATAGAGAAACATTGCAGAAGCTAATCTATTTTGCACAAGTTTCGTCCCAGAAGAGTCCAAGTACATATAGAGTCTATATAGATATTGAGATATTTTGTGCAATTGAATTAATAGAATCAGCTAGGAAAAAGAATGGCGGAGTGTCGAAAATTGTTGGATTTACAAATAAAATGTTCACTCAATGACTAGGATTTTTTCAAGATATTGCAGAAGTTTCCTTGTGAAAAGAGAAAATTCATTAGTGTATGAGCACACTTCCTGGCAACTATCGTATGAACCTGCATTGAATCACGAATGATGTCTAACAGAACGTGGCCACGTACAGGAAACGATTTCAATAGGTCAACTGATTGAACCTATCAAACATTTCCGTGAAGTTTGCGACCATGGATCCAGCGTCAAACAGCACGTCACGTTAAAAAGGTGGGATTACGATTTTTGATAACTCCAGCAAATTGATATATAGAAAAGATCGATGGATAAATGAAGATAATTTTCTGGCAACTAGTTCGAATTGAAAATTCTGTAGTATTAATTATGTGTGTTTTGATTTAAATTCGAAAATCAAACACTTTCGATGCCATGACGCAGCTAGTGCTGATAGCTGCTTCGCAACGCTCAATACAAAAAGTAAATGAAAAATAATGTTGAAAAATCAAGGAAACAACAAGGCACTGAGTACAGCTGTTGCATTCGTGTAAATATGAGCACGGAGTCATAATCCATCTACTGTAATGCTTCTACCACTACGAGGTCAATTCATGGCTCCAACTATGACAACGGTAGGTTTTTGAACGGACGTTGAGGTCATTTGTACTATCAGGTTATTCTCTTGTGTGAATAGGTCGACAAGACATTGAACCGCCGCGCATTTGCGGGAGTTTCCTTTGCTTTTGAAATATCGAATTTACCGGCCTTATATGAACGCAGCCTGCGCATAAAAGGGTATTTTTTATTTTCCATAGCATGCCGATCCATCAGGGTCAGCGGAGCCCGACAGCATCATATGTAAGTGTTGGTGTCAGATGATGTTATCGCTTGAGAGTAGATAATGCTGCGAGAGAGCTGAGTTAGAGGTTTATTGGAGCAGTTATTTGTTGTTTAATCCCCCAAACCACAAAATATTAGCGAAAGTAGTAAGAGCAGTATGAAATATTGAAATTTCAGCATACATTAGAGATAAATGATGTATATATAAATTTATAAAAGTTTGTGTTACTTTCAGAGCTTGCTTCCCTGACAGGTACTACGCGTATCGCTTCAATATCCACTTGTTGTGGCACTGTCTTGTGTTTTATAGTTGCTTTTTGGAATGTGGTCTTCCACAATACAGTGTAAATCGATCTAAAGATATGATATTACCAGGCTTCATCGTGCGTGGCAGATCGGCCTGCTGCTGGAATTGTAAATGCACTAAGACATACACGAGGTCCTAATCAAACAGGTGTTGTAAAAATTGTGTATATTAAAAGGTTAGATTAGGGGCATGATTGAGTTCAAGGTAAAATTAAGCCTTCGAATTTGAACTTGTCTTAAACTTCACACAGATACTGTGGCTTTGACCCGAAGAATTGACGTTGAGGCAAAGACACTTAATCAGGTAATTTCGAAATATCGAAAACTCACTCTAAAGATGGGGCCCCATTGACAAAGCAAGCTCTACAATGTGATTTTTTTTAGGAAGACATGGCTTCAGTCGTGTAATTGGAAGCGTGTCGGATGATCTCGGTTGCATCGGTGGGGACAGAAGAATGTTACGATATTTTTTCATGTAACAAATTTGTTGTGTGACCTGTGCTGCACGTTGCTTGTTGCTTTTATGGGGTGACTCCTGGTCTAACTTAGTGAAATGAAGTTTTTATCCGGCTTGACGCAGTAGGGTTGCTTCTAGCACCTGCAACACGATTCGAAACGACAAAGCCAAAGCTTCTGTCTGTAGTTTCGGACAAGTCATGCCCCGAATGCTCAATTTTGGGGCCAAATTGAAAGCGCCTTATGTAAGGATAGCTTTTAAAATACGTTTAACCTGTTTATAACAATTTTTTCGGCAATTGTTCTGGGAGAGACATGCGCTCTTCTAAACAATGTCCCACAGTTACACACGTCTGAAGTACCCTTAAATCCCATCGTAGCCGTGGGGTTGTTTTCATTGCGCTCTGGATATTTGGACACTATTTCTCCGGAGTATTTCATAGTGGGCTATACCTCAGTAATGGCTTCTGCGCTGAAGAAGGTAACTGAGCAATTTTTAAGTATATGTTATTGATTGACCACCGCGCAAAGTCGTGTTTATAGGGGAATTACCCAATTGCCGAACTAGCTATTTCCGAACAAACCTATAGGGTAATGTCTCAATTGCCGAATGCCCATCTATTACCGAATATAGGTAGGAATCTTATTGCGTTCGGTAATAGAAAGGCATTCGGTAATTGAGACATTACCCTATATACCGTACGGGCGGGCTATTTCGGCCACAAAGTCGCATATGAGCAACTGTAGTTTTAAAACTATTCTACGTAGATCAACATACAATGTCTCAAAACATAGATACTAATGTCTACTTTATTCACCGTTAATGGTAGTCTCCCGGGCTTCTTAGTTTTCGTGTGGCAGCTCTTGAAAGGGGTTTCGTCAATTACCCGACGTAGGTGGGACAATTAGCCTACGACCGGCCGTAATTGTCCTCCATCGGCCGAAACATAAGGGGTTACAGCAGTTCTTGTTTCACTTGTTTTGTAATGTAAATTGAAGTTACTTTTATTCTTCTGTGTTTCTATGAACGATTTCTCAGAATAAGTT
>LQNS02004412.1:14966611-14981458 GCA_001587735.2 Parhyale hawaiensis | reverse complement strand
TATATCTCAAAAACTAAGCATTTGCGACGAAAACGTCATTCATGTAAAATGTCTTGTATTGACCCAATTTACATACTGAACACAAGAAAAGTCATGAAAATCATGTGTAAGTGAAAATAAAATAATACCCCATCGTTGTGTATTTTCTCCCATAGTAAAACAATTGGTCATAGTGCATAAACTGCACTTCAGGGGTTTTCAACATTTCCAAGAAATTTTGCAGTTGAATTAGTATTTTGGGATACTAAAATGAACATTTTGGGTGGTGGCGGACGTGCATCGCCCGTCGGAAAAATGATTTTAATCATCTTGCATATTAATTTCAGTGAACACATTGCTGAAAACATCACAAATGGATATCCCCATCTGAAATATGATTATTAACATTGTTAGACACGAATTCATCTTGCACTAGTGTCAGGAATGTCGAAAATCCAGAAGTGCAGTTTATGTACTATGACCAAACAATGGGATAGGTTTTTCTCTAGCATCGACCGGGATGATTCATCGCACCTCGTACGTTGGGGTGAATAATCTCAGTTGACTTTTCACCTCAAAAATGAAAAAGCAGAAGAAAACTGAATGCACCATTGGAAAGCCCATCTTTTTCTCTGTAAAAGGATGTACAGTGGAACCCCGTTTTCCCGGACAGCACGGGGGAGGCCGTTCCGGGAAACTGAAATTTCCGGGAAAACGAGAAAATTTCAATTCCCGGAAAAACCCCGTTTTTCCGGACGTATGTCCGGCAAATTGAAACTATTTCCGGGATATTTTATGCCAGAAAAACCCCCGTTTGTCGCACGTTAATGAATGAAAATGAAACTACTGCGTGCAGACGCATACTGAACGAAAATGGCGGTGGCTGCCTTCCGATTCCCGGAAGAGACGCTGCGGAATAGGCGAATTTCAGTATCTGAGCAGCGTCACTTTCGGGAATTCTTCTGAAGGTCCGGACTTTTTCCGGGAAATGCCAAAGTTTTCCGGTATTCCAGCTTGGTTTCAGTTTCCCGGAACGTTCCGGGAATACCCCGGAAAAGTGAAAAAAGTCCGGGAAACCGGGTTCCGGGAAAACAGGGTTCCACTGTATTCATTTATTTCAGTTCGCTCAATTTTATTGAGTTTATTTACTGATGAAAAACAGTCACAGTTTTCCACCCCAAAAAACTTTTTCCGTGAGTTTCGCAAAAGTCTCGCAACTTTGATGCTGGAGACCAAAGTTTCTGGTGAAATTTGTTCAAATTTGGCAGAAATGTAGTTAAAGGACCCATAATGAATGTGTTGAAAGCATTTTGCTGTAATCCCACTGGTTCGTTAGTTATAATTAATTTAGTGAGTGCTATGATTCACCTCGATCTAAAAAATCGTCCGGGTTGAAAAATCGCACTTGCAAAATTGCATTTTATAAGTTGTTCATGGCTCAGAATGTATCAATATTGCTTGTCAAACCATTTAACATCATTTCTAATGCAATATCGAACAGTTTGTTTGATTTCAGGTAGGTTACAATTTACGATTATTATCTTATTATCGATTATTCATAGTGTAGTGTGGTTCAAATAAAAAAATTGAACAATGAACATCCAAGCAAATGCTATAAATAATGTAAGGAAACTAATGCTCATGAATGAAAGAGAAATGTCTGTGTAATCATAGATAGATGTCTTGGAGCCCTGCAATAAGGCTTTGTACATGAAAAAAAAAAATTGTAAGGAGTGGTGAACAATAAATTTTTTCCTGTCAAAAAAACTTCATCTGGGCAAATAAAATAGATGCAGTGAAAAGTGAAATGGAGCATTCCACCATCTATATCATTCAATATGATAAGCTTCCATTTTGAGATAATATAGACTTTGTTAAAAAAATGTGGAATTTCAGTGCTCAGAAATTTTCTTTTTGTGTCTTGTTTTTTGTGCGGTGACATAGGACAACCTTTTCTACTAATTAGTATGGTATCCCTTTTGTACTGATTGGTATTGTATTTGCAGGGGCGGGTGGAGTTAGCTCCCACAGGCAAGACTCGTGTGCGACAGCAGATGAGATGCTCAAGACACTCGAAACCGACACCTTCCGATCAAGCTCAAGCGACAGCCTGTCAATCATGCTGTCAACCTGTCAAGAGTCATCAATCATGCTCCAGCGAGAGCCTGTCAACTTGTCAATCATTCTGTCAAATGTGTCAATCATTAATCAAGGGAGAGCAGATATTACTCCATGAAATTAAAGTTTTATCAATACGTAGTCCACAAACACATGTTATAATATACGAAATATACATACCACCGAGAAATTTACATACCTACATACCAACCTGCCTGGAAACATCTTATATAGCTTCCTCGCAGTTTGTTTTCGTTTTAGTAACATTTTTACCCATTTTTTACTATTATTATTGCACTGCAATTTTCCACCCCAACAATGTAGTGAAATCACCCCGTTTTTCAGTGCAAAGTCCATCGCGCGGTTTTCCGTTAATAACTTCAATACAAAAAAAAACGTACGTCTCCACAAATTGACATGAACGTACCTTGAAACATCATATACAAATGTGAAAAGTTTCAATTTCCTAGCCCCAGCCGTTTTTTAGTAATTTTAAAGTATGCAAAAATGCAATGAATCACCCCGGTCGACGCTATAACTTAATAACTACAGTCATCCAAAAAAAGAGTTCAGATTTGGATTCTACAAGTCAAAATGCACTATATTAGAAAAAGAACACCTGTTTTTGATGCTGTTGAACTGCAATAATCCCAGGACAAATCCATTACTGAAGATCTTTGATTCTTTGCCATATTCTGCAGTCTGGCATAAAAGTAGCATCTTCCAGGACGGAGATGGCAAGCGTCATGCCGGGGTGGAGATGACAAACCGCCAAAAAGCAGGGATAAAAGGCATAGACAGAACTGAGCTACAGTGGAACCCCATTTTCCCTGAACCCGGACTTCTCGTTTTCATGGACTATTTTTACTTTGGAACGTTCCGGGAAACTGAAACCAAGCCGGAAAACTTCGGTATTTCCCGGAAAAAGTCTGGCAAAAGTTCTGGACTTTCAAAAGATTTCCCAGAAGTCACGCTGCTCAGATACCTACTGAAATTTGCCTATTGCGCAGCGTCTCTTCCTGGAAATGGAAGGCAACCTCCGTCATTTCCGTTCAGTTGTCATCTGCACATTGTGGTGTTCGTTTAAGGAGTGCTATTTTAGTGATTTAAATTTAAATTTATGGGTTTAATTTCGGATTTTTAATGTGAATGTGATGAATTCCGCAAGTCGCAATAATGCTAACCATCGTAGCAGCAGAAACAAGCTTTCTTATGCAGAACGGGACTAACATTCGGTAACTGCCCCCATAAAGATTTTGTGGCTTATGCAATTACAGAAAAAGTTATTGAGGAAAATTGTGCGATCACGCGGGTGTGACCACTTGCAAAATCGCGCAAGTAGCGATAGCACGAATACTAGCGTAGCAGCAGAAACGAGCTTTCTTGTACAGGATGGAACTAACATGGGGTAACTGTCCTTTAAAGATTTTGCGGTTTATGCCCTTACAGAAAAGGTTATTAAAGAAAATTGTGTGATAACGTGGATGCAATCACTCGCAAAATACCTACAGTCAATTGGGATAGCACTAATACTGCCTCATGTTTTTGGTACTTCATGCATAGATTTACATGTAAAATGCTGCGTGGACTGACAATTCCAGAAATAGCTTAAATTCGGTTCACCCAATGCGCGGCAAACCACGGTTTTTCTGGCATTGAACTTTCTGGAAATCGTTTCAATTTACCGGACAGATGTCTGGTAAAAAGCGGTTTTTCCGGGAATTGAGATTTTCCCGGAAGAGGCTCTCCCGTGCTGTCCGGGAAAACGGGGTTCCACTGTACCATTATCTACGGTACACTGAATTTAGACTACGTATATGTACTGTACCTATACTGTATATTAATACCTACAGTACGTAACACACTATGTTAAGTAGATGTACTGTACTGTACTATGATGTTATTATGCACATAATGTACAATAGCTACTGTGTGGAATGGCAATTCCGGAAATAGTTTCATTTTCGTGCATCAACGTGCGGCAAACGGGGATTTTTCTGGCATTGAATTTCCCGGAAATAGTTCCAATTTACCTGACAGATGTCCGAATAAAAGGGGTTTTTCCAGGAATTAAAATTTTCTCGTTTTCCTGGAAATTTCAGTTTCCCGGAACGGGCTCCCTCCTGTGCTGTCCAGGAAAACGGGGTTCCACTGTATAGCTACCGTATATACCTACCAGTATACCTATAGCTACATGTATTATCCTAGTTGTGGAAGTGACAGCAGGAGTATCAAATATTATGATCTTTTATTATTGTGCAGACCACTGGACTGACAGGCTTGGTTGTGAGTCGCAACCCACATCAAGTCCTGAACATTCTCCACGCCAAAATATTGCGCTGCCTCCAGAAAATGCCCCAAGATGCTGCATACCGGAAGTACACTGAGCAGATCATCCTTGCAAGAGATGCTGCTGTTAAATCTGTAAGAACATGCATCTCTTAACTTCTTACTTTTAACTTACGAGCTACCTATAACTCATTAGTGGACAAAGAAACCCACTTTATTGCATTCAGGAACATCAGTATCACATGTGTCTAAAAAAATTGGATGGTATCAGTAATGGGTTAAAATGGTTGTATTGTTTTTCTTACCATTGATTATTTTCAAAGTTTATAAGAGTGGCCTTGGATTTGTTGGATTGCCCTAGTCTATCTGGCTGAGCAAGCCTGTTTTCCTATGGTAGTCAAAGGCAGAAATTGGAGAACCTCCACAGATCTTAAGCTCCCACAGCATTGTTTGTTGGGTGTGTAGTGTTGGGCAGATGCTCATTAGATGTGTTGTTTGTAGGGTACGGTACCTGTGTAGTGTTGTGCAGATGCTCATTATATGTATGGTGTGTTGTGCATCCACCAATGTAGAGAGGAGTCTAAAACAATCTCGTCTAACCTTGCCTTTTATGACAGGATGCTGGCCAGGGTTGCATGGTAAAATGGCTGAAGTTACACTTTTATTTCTGGGCAAGCCAAGTTTTGACTAAGACTCTTTGGACCCCTAGCCAAAAATGCCTGACTTGGCAACTTCTGTTATGGTTTGGTTTGTAGACTCTGTCCTGGCTAATACATGTACCTATATATTACTTATGGTACTTATGGTGGGGCCATAATTAGAAACCGACCAGGACCCTACTAGCTCTTGCCAATCTCACCCGTTTTTTTATTTTGTTTTCCTTTGTAACTCTAACCCCAGATTGTCATCCTACACTAATTTGGGTTAGCTGTTTTTTGCTTGGGTGAGTGTAGGTAGGTAACTCGCAACAAAAGAATCTGGTATTAAGTTTAATAATTCCTTTGCAAATTTATTTTACATTGGTTAGCTACTAGTGGAGTAGGTACCTAGCTGGCAGTAACTAGGGTAACTGGCCCCAATGAGAGTAATGAGACGCACTTTAAGAAAGGCTGTGGGGCGGCTACCGGACGCTGCAAGAAATGTTCAATATCTGCAAAAAAAACTTAATATGTCTCCCAAACACCCTCCACAAATTACCTATGTAGCTAGGTACCTCTAATTGGACATTTTTCATAACGTCCAGCCTCTGCACATCCCCCCCCCACCACAGGTGCGTCTCCATTGGGTCCCTAACTTAATTTTCTTTAATAAGGATGCTTCTTATTAGAATAAGCACTCCTGCACACTCTCAATAATTACTCCGTATGTTCTGAAATAGTTGTTCCGCAGCCAAAAAGTTAATGCATGAGAATTTGGCATTCATAGAATAAGACCTAGAGAAGACCTTGTCGAAAAGGTTTGGTAAGTTCATCCCCTACATTGGTACCAACTGATGGTTGTTCCAGTTTTTTATTATTCAATGGCGATAATACAGTGCTCCACCATAATTAGAGGCACCACTGTAACCCTAGGTCCCTCCGCTATCCATTGTCCCACAGCAATCCAAGGCCCTGCTGCAACTGAAGGCCCCGCAGCAACCCAAGGCCCCGCAGCAACCCAAGGCCCCGCAGCAACCCAAGGCCCCGCAGCAACTCTAGGCCCCACAGCAATCCAAAGCCCCACAGCAATCCAAGGCCCTGCTGCAACTGAAGGCCCCACTGCAACCCAAGGCCCCACAGCAACCCAAGGCCTTGCTGCAACCCAAGGCCCCACTGCAACCGAAGGCTCCGCTGCAACCCAAGTCCCCGCTGCAACATAAGGCCCCGCTGCAACCCAAGGCCCCGCTGCAACCCAAGGCCCCGCTGCAACCCAAGGCCCCACTGCAACCCAAGGCCCCGCTGCAACCCAAGGCCCCGCTGCAACCCAAGGCCCCGCTGCAACCCAAGGCCCCGCTGCAACCCAAGGCCCCGCTGCAACCCAAGGCCCCGCTGCAACCCAAGGCCCCGCTGCAACCCAAGGCCCCACAGCAACCCAAGGCCCCACAGTAATCCAATGCCCTAAAGAGACACCGGAACATATGCTGGGGCGTATGTTCCGGTTTCTCTTTGGGAATGGGCCTATTGGTTCATCTACTGCCGCCTATCTAATCTAATCCAAGGCCGCACAGTAATCCAAGGCCTCACACTAATCCAAGGCCCCACACTAATCCAAGGCCCCACACTAATCCAAGGCCCCACACTAATCCAAGGCCCCACACTAATCCAAGGTCCCACACTAATCCAAGGTCCCACACTAATCCAAGGCCCCACAGTAATCCTAGGCTCCACAGTAATCCAAGGCATCACTTCACATCTTAGCCTAAGAAGCAGCTGATATAGCAAGGTGGCAGCAATACTTCCACTCCCACTACACGACCATGGCATCCAAAGCACTCCATTGCAGTATAGCTTTCCTTGAAGATACCTACTTACGAAGTTACGACACTGACCCTGATGACAGGATTCTTATCTGGATGGAACATGCTGTGGCAGCAGACACAAGTATCACCCAGCAGCTCACTACAAAATAATGCACACCAGCCTGACCTAAAGGCTCACCTGTGTGGTCCCAACGGACAGCCGGACTACTGCCATCTGCATCTATTGCAGCCTCAGCAGTCATTTCCACCGCTCCCCCCCCACTAGCAGAAGAAAGGCAGTGAAAAATAATGATAATTTATTATCTTGTTTGTAATGGATGCACCTAACGTTTGCTTTTGCCTTCCTTCTCGAGTTTAGAAGATCTATTTGATGAGAGTCAATTTGAGACTCTCTCGCCGTAGCTACTTTCTATCACCTCTCGGTACCGGAGTGCTCCGCGCATTGTTAATCCGTGGAGCACTGTGGCACCAAACGGCGAAGATCCTCCAATTGACTTACATCACTGACTGCATCTTGTGCTTTTCACACTACCTGCGTGACTTCTTGGCTAACTAGCAGTCATCGCTTTCATCATCGTCCTTGGCAACCAACCGCAGATGCTCACTGTCGGCACCAGTCTACTCGTTATGTCTTGTGTTCAAGCCAACGTGGTGTATTTTGGCTCTTCCACTTTAGCCCCAAACAACATTTCCTTCCATAAGTAGCCATTTTTATAAATTACAATAATACCATCTGCTATTCTGCTGCAAACTTAATTTGCAACAGACTTGACTTGCATTATCTTGTCACCGGGATTCTAAGTACTTCCTCGTTGAGGTTTTACACTGGATGGCCACAAGTACTACCTATCGAGAATTCCCAGGACTAGTGAAGTTTGTTCGGCGTAAATATTTTGGTGCTATCAAGTCGGCCGGCACTTGGCACAAGTAACACTTGATGCCGCTATTCTAATCTTGCTGGTGCGACTGTCTCAGTAAAAGCTCATTATTTAAAAGCAGTTTTATTACTCGAAGGCATTAAAAGTTACAGAACAGGGTGGTGCATACTAAAGATTGGCAACCGGCTGTGACAAAGTTACACGTCACGTAGGCAGTGCAGAGCAGGAACAGCACCACCGGTCACCACGACAGTCTACAGCTGACTGAGGCAGGCTGGAGACACCCCAGCTTATATACCTTCCCAAGGCCGGCCACTACACGTGTCATCGCACGGCAACACTTAGGCCTATCGCTACAGCCAGGCAGTACTGAGCTGCGCCGCACCAAATGGTGAAACTTTAAATTCACCGGTCACAATCTCTTGGCTGTTTACAGTGGGAGTTTGTAAAGGGAAATGTAGTAACAATTATTGTCATGATACGATGATAGTCTCATGTCAGTTCATAGAGTTGAACATTGAGTGAGGCATAATTTATTAGCTATTATTATTATCATTATTTCCCTCTAAACTTTCTTGAACCAAATCTATGGCTACTCTATTCCACATTACGCTTCATAAAAGTGGTAGCACTCTCCGTAGTAGTACTGAGTATGGTTATTTAGCTACTGCAATTATTGCTATTGTGGGACAACTAAGATACCATTTGTGTTTCACCTACCAGACTAAAGGACAACTTGAGGAATAACTGTTACAGTTAAGTTACTTAACTCTTCCTAAGCAAGAGGTCAATCTTTGCTCAAAAATTTAATAATTAGAAAGTTACACCAGTGCTTGTATGTTTAGCGTTGACACACATTCCTTTTAGGTTTACCATGTGTGTTTCTACATGTTTCCATCCGTATATATTGAGTCAATGACTGTACTTAATATTTCTCCGCAGGAAGCAACCGTGCCCGCCCTGGAGCAGAAAGTCAATTGTGGCCAGGTGCGTGTTGAAATGAACTCGTCTTCTTAGGAGGGTTGTTCCCATGACTACGATTGGCCGTAAATTGGGACACGTTCGTCCCATGGATGTTCAAAATATAGGTAGTGGATGTTTGATACCTTGGGCAACGTGTGCAGCTATTGTAGTAGACTAGTTAGTTGCTCTAGGCCGCTTGAGGAGCTTTTACTACGGAGAGTTTTGTTTGGTGATCTAGCCAAACTGAGCTATTTCCATTGCCAGTGTTGTTTCGTTCTATGGAGAAGCTATTGCAACGGACTGTGTTGTTTTTTTATACCCTGGGCAACACAAGCAGCTGTTGTAACAGACTGTTCTTTTATGCCCTGGGTAACCCGAGGAGTTGCTACAAGAGAGTCGAGTGTTGTTTAGCGCACTGCACTAGGCAGGCTAAGGAGATGATACTGCAGATTGACTGTTGTTGTCCCCCGCCAGAACAAAGCGAAAGCGTGTGTAGTGCCATTGATGGTGGTGTATGTAGGCCTATGTGTGTCCAAACTCCATGCCTCTTAAGAAAGCCTCGTTGGAGCTGAGAGCTCAGTTAATGTCGGAACGTTTGCTGCAGGATGTCTTCCAGCCGCAATACCTAGCGGAATGTTAGGATAGGGTGCTGCACGTTTGCATGCTGAACATCGCGCTTTTGCCCTCCGCCAGGCTGGTGAGTTCGTGCTACACTCGGGATTGCTGCGGTGAGCCTTTCTGGTAAACTCATCCATTGTCACTGCACTGACCTCGCTAAGGTGGTTACGAATGTCACATAAGCCTTCCGTATCTGACCCCGATACTTAACATCCCATCCGATCAACTGCAATCGTGCATATCTGGAGCCTAGCTGGCAACTTATCTGCTATTCAAACCAGTGCATGTGGATATCCCCGCTAGGGCGTGTGGTCAGACTGACTCAACCGTTACAGCTCACTGAAGCAAAACAAAAGCCGGGCTGTATATGTGCGTGTAGCGGGCTCTATGTGTTTGTTGTACTGGGTTTTGTGAGTGTATACGAGGACTCTCGTTTTCTTTAATACACTTCAGGCTGAGGACTCGATAGTCAAACTGTGCCTTGTTTATTGTCCAGAGTTACCCATGGAGCTGTTGCAGTGAACTGAGTGTTGCTTCATGCCTTTCTGCTAACTTTGGAGCTCCTGCACTGGGAACTTATTGAATTAGTAATTTATTTTGGCAAGTCTCAACCCCCCAAAGCCGAGAGCGAATGTTACTTAGAAAAGCCTCATTCCTAGAGAATTTGATTTACAACAGTGCCAAACTTGCTGCGTTGCCTGATAGCACCGGTGGGCTGCGGAAGCAACTAGGCTAGTGTTCTAGCGAATTCATTTGCACGTCACGCATGCCCACGACTATTTGGTCTTTCAAAGACTTTTGGTCCAACTGCGGCACGACCTTAGCCACCTCGCTGTAGTAACGTGGGTCAGGACCTCCAGCACTCAGCTGCAGGATCGAAACGGCTCAACCCTTTGCCTCCATGTAGGCCTAATCTAAGAGGTTGACAACAACAACAACCTCAGTAATTGAGATAGCAGATTGAGTGCTGCTGTTTCTGTTTGCTAGACTGGTAGGCTTCAGGAGCTAATGCAGCAGACTCTGTGTTATTTCATGTACTGGGCGGGTTCAGAAGCTGATCAAACGGACTGAATGTAGTTTGATGCTTTGGGTAGGCTGATGAGTGAAGACATCAGAGTGTTGTTTCTTGCGCTGAGAAGGCTGAGCGCTGTTTAGGCTGAAGTAATACAACAGACTAAGTGTTGTCTGATGCGCGGAGCCGGCTGACTGACTGACTGTTGCTGTTGGATGCACTTTGAAGGCGGAGCGGTGTTGTTTGATGCAGTAGGTAGACTGAGAAGTTGATACAACCGACTGACTGTTGCTGCTTGGTGCACTGGGCAGGCTGAGGAGCTGATAAAGCAGGCGGAGCAGGAGTTGCTGCTGGCTCGTAAGATGCTCGACTGGAGGCCGTGGGAGCCGCTTGTGCAGGAACCTCCCCCTAACCAGTGGAAGTGGCCAATCTAAGAATCTGGTGCCGTCCTTAGTACAAATGAAGGTGAGCATTGGTCCCCTGCGTCCCAACTCATTGCCAGCCTGCTGAAAATATTTACAATTAGAGTACTCTGAAAGCGCATGCCTCCGTCACACGGTTCGATGTTGAACAAAAAATCAGTTGGCCCCGAAACCTGGAGTTTTATCATTACCAAAATTTGGTAATTTTTTGTGCCGCTCTCGGGGGTACAGTATATTTTGACGGGCCCTTTCTCTGTCAGAATATATATACCTATGGGCATCACTCTCCCGTGGGCAAACCCGAGGGCCTGTTCCGCAGATGTTGCAGCTGGCCGCAGTTCCTGCTGACGAAGTTAGTTTTGTGAAGTTAGGTAGGCTCTCTATACTTCCCTTTCTGTTCCGTTAGGTGGGTCATGAAACGCTTCTAAACTATTGAAGCTCGCGTGATTTTGACTTGATTTTAAACTAGGCTATACGAAATTGGATCGGTGTTTTGTGGTCTTTGTATCTTATACGGCGGGAAAACATAATATTAACAATCCCTGTATATTTCGTGAAGATCCGTTCATAAATTTTTGAGTTATTTTGGTGACAGAGAAACATGCAGACACAGGGAATAACAGACAAATGTCGACAAAAACATCTCTGTGGCGGAGTTAATTGGAGTGTGTCATGGCTTCATTAGATGAGGCAAATGATGGATTATTCTTTATTAGCCAATGATATGGTAAATGTAGTACTGAGAGCACTAGAGTTGTTTTTTGTTCGCGTTTGTGTTTTCTTTTGTCTATGCTTCTCTGTAATACTGTGCAGCCCCGCAGGGGGATATTGTTGCGGGCCTATCCCCGTGAGAATATCTTGGGCCGTCACGCCCCCAAGTGAACCTGAGTGACTTTTCCGCGGGGGATGTAGTGTCTGGCCGCTGCTCCTGCTGAGAAGGTTAGCACGTAAGATTAGACAGGCTCACTATATTTCTTCTGTTCTATCAGTTGAACCGCCAATCGAGGTGGCCGACCTATTGTATAGGGTTCATACGTGCACTCGTGTGGAGGGCGACGGACGGGCCGTTCGCACGGTAGCTTTCGTCTGAGGTACTTCCCATTTCCTTTTCGTTTCTCTGAGCCTAATTCCCGGCCAGTAGTAGCATACTGACGAAATTTGAGACCCTGAATTCGCTAAGGAGGGTTTGTAGTGTAATCCACACCTACTGGCAGAAATGCTAAGGTGAAACATACTTATGACCTTCGGTGCGATGCGGCTGAGCATTGCTGTGGTAGCAAACTTGTTTACTACTAATACCACTACTAATTTATTGTGTAGTGTCTCTTACAGGAGACTTGTGGCAGCAAAAACAGGACAACTTTTTTACTATCATAGGCCAGTGGTTACTTGCCAGTTCGCAGATGTTCTCGTTTTTTTTGCTGAGACACCTGTTGTGTTTGAGACTGAGCTCTGTTTATTTGCAGTGATGCTGTTGATGCAAGGAAATTGGCGCATGGAGGCTACTACTGCCACGCAGTGCTTCAACAGGGGTAAATTCTCAGTTTTTCGTACATCTTGCATCCCAGCCCTTTTCGTCATTGAAACTCGCGCTGGCTGCGGCACTGAGCTCGTTCAGCATTACAGCACCTTCTCAACAGTGTCCGTGTCTTGCTAGCTGAAGCACCTAAATAAGTACATCATCCATCAAACGTTTATATTAGGACTCTTGCGATTGGGTCGTCAAAGTCAATCTAAGCCAAATCCACTCGACTTGACTTGCTCGGAACTACAGACAGGAAGTTTGGCTTCGTCATATTGAGTCGTGCATGATTTTGTTAGACTTGAATCTCCAGTTTATGGACTAGGATTGATTCTTGAAAATCTCACAAGTAATCGATTAGTGGCCTATGCCTTAAAATTCGTTCACCAGGTCGAAGCCAGGTTACCTGTCGGGAGTTTCGGTTGAGTAGAGCCTCAAAGGCCGAATTTCCCTGCCCGGTTCGAACGCACCCCTAGTGGGTCGAGTGTGGCGTCCTCATCGTGTGAGTGTAGACATGGTAGCGCTCATACCCAAGGAAACCAAACATAGTTTTGTTTAGGGAAGATTTTCATGTGGTCTCCGTAAATCACTTCATCGTCAGTAATATCGATTGCAAAGCATGGGAAAATGTTATCTGCAGTTGAGTATTTGAGTCTTGTCGATGGTGTTCCGTCGCAGATGGCGTTATGTTACAAACTTGTCACTAAACCTAAGGTTGTCTACCATTTTATTATCTAAACGATCGTCTGACTTTTTATTACCGTAGATAGAAAAAGTTGGACTTGATTGGGTAAAAGTCTTATTTTCTGCAATAACGATCCATACGTCTCAAGTAGTAGTTACTGGTTGTTTTTTATAGTGCAAGGTCGTCGTCAGCATTGCCTTTGGTATTGTAAATAGTAAAAATATATAGTGTTAATGTCTCTAGATAACGTTTTTCTACCCTTTTCATTGTTTTTGCTTTTCCGTCTTTCTCGTTATTGATTATTGTAGTGTTTTTGGAGACAAAAATGTTAAATACTGCAATCAGTCAAGTTATACCGTACCATTGAAAAATGTGAAAGTGTTGATAAATGTTATTAAACTCATCTATAAATCCAAGGCAGTCTAGCAGTAGATACAAATCTCATCGACACATCAAGCAAAAAAGTAAAGTTGAAGGACTCAAGCCCGGAGTGTCCTGAGTGACATCTGTAAAGCATTTGCATCTGGACACAGCTCCTGCGGATGAGATTAGGGTCTTAGGTAGGTTTTCTAGATGATAATTCCCCATCTGCTCTTTGAGATGGACCGCCCATGGCGGTGGCGGTAAGCAACTCAAGCCATTTGACTCTTACTTGCTTCCGTGTGGGGAAGAGAGGGGGCACAGAAGGCACGGTTGGGGACCCTCCGTACGATTGTCTTTCTTTTGTCTCCTGCTCTTTTCGTCTCTTATTCCCTCAGGAGGCATAGGATGGGCCAAACGCCATAAGGTTAGTTTAGGGTCGCCCATCGTATATTATGGGGAGCAGCGTCCCCAAGGGGTCCCTGTAGGCTCTAGGTTACCTTAGCCATTAGCTAGGCCTTCGGGACGCCTGTCTTTTGTTCCCATTTTGCTTCTTTCCCAACTTATACTCCTACTGATCTTTCTTCCATCTGTCGTTCCTTTTCTTTCCCAACTTGATCCTGTGTGATAACACCCTCGTGCATGGGTTCCATGGGCTTATCGTCATACTGTATGTCACTTCTTTCTTCCTCTGTGATATTGCTTTTGTTTCTGAAACTGAGAGTTGAACTTCTGAATATAATAATTTCGTTTCTTATATACAGGTGCTTCACGCCAGATCAGATTTTCTCGTGAATTAGTAGCGCTCTCGTCCAAGTGGTAATGCAGCAAGAATGCCGAGATTAAACATTCACGTTGAAGGGACGAAATAAACTGAGGCTCACTGCTTTCCTTGGAACACGTCGTATGACGTGGGTGCAGTGGCAGAACCAGGAATACTATAATTGAGCAGTTCAAGCGATTCGGTAAAAGCTGGAAAAAAGGAAGAGCCAATAAGTTCTCACGGGTGGTCAGCTGATAACATATCAGGTCGGCTTTGAAGTGCATTAAATTGGTGTTGTTCTTTTGTCAGCGGGCAAGTTATTCCCAAGTGAAGTTCATCAGATGAGCGTTGACATTTTGACTTGGAAATGAAATGCACTATCAGCCAACGAGTGCATTATAATCTGGTTGTGTGTTCATGATTGGTTCGGTTGTGAACCGTTTGATATATACCGGTATGTACAGTGCCGTCCAAAACTAAGGGAAAAATTTTTAAAACGGCATAACTTTTTTTCTAACCATGCCAGGTACTTCTTATTCTGCACACTTTTAGCCACTAAGATGTTGATTATTGTGTTACAATTTGAGACATGTATGAAGGATAATAAAAAAGTTATGAACAAAGAGCTTTTCTCTTGAAATTTATAACGTTCAAAACTTGTGGGAACACCTTCGTGCATGGGTTCCCCGTTTTTCTATCGGCATACTATATGTCCCTTCCTTTTCCTCTCTTAGAAGAGCTTAGTACTTATTTAGGGAGGCTTAAATCTTCTTATAATAC
>LQNS02004412.1:14925832-14952385 GCA_001587735.2 Parhyale hawaiensis | reverse complement strand
GGCGTGTTCCCTACATCAGACCCACTCTGGTCAGCGTAATACTTTGCTACGGCGTGTTCCCTACATCAGACCCACTCTGGTCAGCGTAATACTTTGCTACGGCGTGTTCCCTACATCAGACCCACTCTGGTAAGCGTAATACTTTGCTACGGCGTGTTCCCTACATCAGACCCACTCTGGTCAGCGTAATACTTTGCTACGGCGTATTCCCTACATCAGACCCACTTTGGTCAGTGTAATACTTTGCTACGGCGTGTTCCCTACATCAGACCCACTCAGGTCAGCGTAATACTTCGCCACCAAAAGTCGCCCCTTTACATTACACATAAAAACTCCCGACAATTCAACTTAAACGGCCCCGTTACAAGCCCTGGAATCACAGTATACATTCCGGTGGCTTCTTCCCGAATTCAATTTTGAGAAATCAGCTTGCATCGCTGCTGGGAGATATAGCCGGGCAGAACCAAAGAATTTCTGTAGACTTGAGGCAGAGGCACTGGAGAACGAGCGACCTTACCATTGCGATGAGCTAATAACACAAAGTTACGAGGCAAGTAACACGACTACAGCTTCCATTACTTCTGCTCTCTCCTGAACGCGGCCTGAGATCGGCCTGGCTGCGGCGGCAGCTGCCTCCTGCTTCTGCTGGTGAGGATCTTTGTCGCTTGCATGGGGTGTGTGGAGGAGTTGAGTTCTGTTTGCTGCTTGTACCATGGTGCGTTGATGCTGCCTGTACCATGGTACACTTGTGCCATCTGTATAATGGTACATTTATACTGTCTGTACCATGGTACACTTGCGCTACAGTACCATAATTCACTTGTGCAGCTTATCTAGATACTTCTTGCAGCAGATTTTTTCTACTTCATACGTCCATTACTGGGCATCACAAAAACCTGAAGCGAAAACAGTGTAAAAGCATCCCGGTATCAACAAGAAAAATGCACCTCAGATCAATTCAATGGTAGGAATTACCCACGAAACGCTGCAATTTTTTTTTCAGCAACATGGATAGCCCTGACTACGCAAATGTACTGTACAATACAAGGCACAGTACTGTGCAGCCGTGCAGTACTTGCATTCAACTGCGCAGAAGCGGAAAGTCCTCCCCTGAACCATCCGTCGGGACCCGGAACTCTCCCCTTAGTCGCGCAGGCTATTTGCCGTCTCCCTGTCGATTGAGACATCCCGGGCGCCGCCCCCGCCGGTGGCAGTTTCTCTTTGCTAATATATTTGGAGGTGGAACATGCGTTCCTAAGCCGCTTTTGCTGTCGGACTTGCCTTTATGACCAACAAATTTCGCAGTAAATTGTGACGTGTCGAGCCGGTGCCTCGCGCGCGCAATAAAATTGCATTTCATGCACACCGTCAGGTCTCTCCCTCCCGCTTCCGACGCAATTCATTGTCTCGAACAAATAGGTGAGTCTTTTGCGAGCGAAAGAAAAGAAGCACCGGCCCAAACAAAACCGCAAACGCTATAGTAAGATAAGGAAGGCCCCATTAAGATAGCGCCTCAAGAAATAGCGCCACCGCTAGCGTCGATACAAGATTTATGTCGGTATCTCCTAACTGCATATGAGACCGAGGAGGCCGAGTCCTTCTCGATTGCTCCGAGTTGGGTGCTTTGGAGTGGTGGGGGTGAGTCAGTGTACAACATGGTCGTCTCTGCAGAGAGGGTATCTTTGTATGTGTAGACGCGACTATTCCGTGCCTGGAAACAATCTTTCAATACAGCAGATTGCTGGAACTGCTCCAGTACTACGCATTTTCCCAGAGCGGTTACACAACTCGTTTGTTTTGGAAAATCTCTTGAGTTCCGGAAGCTACTCACCGAGGTTTTAAAATCTCGCACCAGCCAGCATAGTGGGCAAACGATGGTGACAAATGACTGCCGTCGCCGCCTCAATAAAACCCTAAATTTGAACAAAGAATCTTGCAACAAAATGAGCGAACTTTACGAAAGGTATTTTGGCGTCCATGCTTTCTCAAGCATAAATTAGGAGTTGGTGCGGGTGAGGGTTCGCACTAGAGCATAATTTCAACGGTGAGATAATATATAGGATAAAATAGATATCAACAATAGATGGACGACCCCTTTCCAGAGGCTAGTCAAAACCTAGGCTCCGGTTATCTCTGAACTAGTGGCATTGTGCTGATTCGTGGTGGCATAGAGGGAGAGTGTTTTGCTTCCATGCCCAATCCCAATCGGGAATTAATAGGCATTTATCCGATGTTATCGGGTACCTTTCACTATTTACTCATAGGCAGCCGATAAATGCCTATAAATTTCCGCTTGGGTTGGAGGTCAGGTGGTTGCATTCTCCCTGGGAAGGTGAAATTTCCGATACTTGTGATTGTCATGTCTACCTACTCCAAGGGTGTTGATATAGTCGGAGTCGCAGCTGGCACGTGAGTCTTCCTTCTTTGACGCCATGGCTCTGACAGCCTGCGACCGACTGCTGTAGTGCACTTCTTCAGGACCTAGCAGGCATTTGTATGCAGCACGAACCAGTGCATGTGGATTGACCTCTTGGGGTGTGTGGTCAAGTTGAATATTACTCACGTTTATTATTTTATGGCTGACACCCGGAGAACCGTAGCAGTCAAGGTGAGTGTGCTGATACGAATTACAGCAAGCTTGATGCACAAGCTACGGAGGTAGGATCCGAAGCTGCGGAGGGTGCTATTCCCAGTACTTGTCAAGACAACTTTTGAACGCACTGACTGCCTGTATTTCTGCAATTTCTGACGGAAGCCTATTCCAAAAATACACTATGCAATTATTGAAATATGAGAAAAACGTCTGATCATACTTAGTTATTAGATGTTGAATGTTTGAGCTTTTCCAGTTATTGCGGAAGTAATCATCATTATCTCTGTAGGAGAGATTGCTGATCCGAAAGTCGTTGAAGCTCTTGAGGTACTTAAATACTTCTAACAGTAGCCTCTTGAGCCATTTTTATTAGAGGGAGTTGAGTCCGAGTTCCTTTAGGCAACACTTGTAACGTTTGTTGAGCAATTATGGTATTTTCTTTCTTTGCGTTGGATTCTTTCTATTTTGCGAACAATCTTTACAGATATACGGTGATAAAAGCTGATCGGCAAACTCAAGGTGAGAGCGAATCATTACTGTGCATGAAGGATAAGTTATATCCTTGAATTTAGCTCGGATATTTTTTTTTCTTTTAAATAAAACCCAAGACCGTGTTTGCCCTCTTTCCCGGTTCCCGAGTGGTTAAGGTTGTTGACGCCTCATCAAGGGAAGGTCAGACATACTAATCTCGAGCCAAGGAAGAAAGTCTTGATACACAAAAATGTAGCCTTAGTATTTGTGCCATTAGTCATTTGGGGAGCACTCGTCTAAGGTTCGGAGGCGAAATCATCTTTACGACCTTCCGTCTATATGACGACGTAGCTCGGACAGTCTGAGGTCGACTGCAGCCGTACACCTATGGAGCAATAGTGGGCGTTTATCTACAGGATGAATCAGTGCATTGGGATTTTCATGGATGGTGATTGCGGTGATGGCGACCTTACCTTTAACTCCACCTAGTCTGCCTGCTTTTCGCGTTTCACATGGCTTGCGATCGTTAGTCCACAGATGACATTGCTTTGTAACAAGCTCCAGTTCGATGCTGCTCATGCCCAGTAGAGCGTCTATGTTGTGGCAGGTGTGCATCACCGTATATTTTGTCGGCATTGAAGCTCATTTACCAGTGCGGTCTATTACATGAAGCAGCTTAGGTCTTCCTGAAGCTATTCTTTGTTCGGCTTAGTGAGTCACGACGACAGAGTTCAAGGCAACATGTAAATATACTAATTTAGCTAAGGATCCTGAAATCAAGTTCGTTGATATCAATGATGAAGGAGGGCGGGGCACGCTCGGTGCATGCTGGAACCTTTAACTAAACTAGTCCAGTCATTCCTCGGAGCTGCTCTGGTTATCGCCAGTGAATTATGGATGGATCTAAAATATGTCGACCTCTACTATTTCAGAAAAGCATTCGTGCAGGATTGCAACACTCGATGTAGAGTTTATAAATCACCAACCGAGAGGGTGCACTTATTGTTGCTGACACTAACAGCACCTCTAGAATTCCGAACACTTATTGTCATTATTATTACTAAAACTACACACCCGGGTCTCCACGGAGAGTTAATGAATCCCAAATAAAGCTTTACACAACACCAGGAAGCCCAAGACGCTGCTAAGAAAAAAATTGGTCAAAAATCAATACCAGCTGACTTAAATTCCTGTAGATCCATATGGCCGAACATGAATCCCTGTAACGAATCCCAGAGAACAAAACATCGACTGAACTGGTAAATTCCCCACTTAACAGTCTCTAATGTAAATGGGTGAGCATATTAGCCGCAATTCGTGTGTTTTTTCCCCAAGACCTTTAGAGCAGGGATAGAAAAATAAAACCAATGTCTCTCGTTGTTGTGCACCTTATAAAACAGAGCCAGGGAGGCCACCCTCCACCTATGGGACAGATTCACCTGATCACTCTTAGCACAGAGCCTATTGGTTGACCTAAGGAGTTGGTCCAGCAGACGCAAGTGAATGGCTGCAGCAGAAGCCCAGCCCGGTGAGCAATAATCCAATAAAAGCAGCAGGAATGCATAAAAGTTTTGACGGACTACGTCCCTATCACCACACACAGTATTCACCTTACGCAAAAGTTCAATATTACTCCAAGCATGTGACACAAGAAGTCCCATATGCACTGCAAACGTAAGCTTCTCATCAAAAAGGACACCAAAATTTTCCAGAGAGCTAGATCTCTGAAGCACAGAATAATCTAATTCTAGATGTGGATGCTGAAGTAAAAGTGTTTGCGATCGACTCACAATCATAGACTTAGTCTTGCCAGCACAGTGTTTTCAACGTGGCTCGTGTAGAAGTTCGCAATGTAACTCCAAGCGCTGACCCCATTCCAACGATCTCATCAAATCAACGGACGATTTTCCCCAGATCCTGCGGTCAAACCGACCTGGTGGACTAATCGCATCGCTAGATGTAGAGTCACTCCTCACTAACGTGCCAGTTGAAGCCACAATTGATATCATTTGCAACGCAGCCTACAATCACGACTCTCTCGCCCAACCTCCATTCGCTAGACAGATTCTACGAGAGCTGCTTCTAATCTGCACCACTAAGTCTCCATTCAGATACAATGAAGTCTGTATTGCCAACTGCAATAGGGTCAGCGCTTTGAGTTACATTTGCGAACTTGTACACGAGCCACGTTCAAAACATTGTGCTGGAAGATAGCGAACTCAAGCGCAGCATTTATTGTAGATATGTTGATGACTGTTATGGGGTTGTGCGGGACGAAGACCACTTACAGCACTCCGTACAGCCGTCGAAGCAGCTTTCGTACTACACTTCACCTGCGAACTGAGCACCAACAACAAAATCAAATTTATGGACGTCCAAGTCGATGATAATGGGAACCAATATGTCTCAACGGTGTTCAAGAAGCCAACCAGCATAGTAAGCTACCTCAATGCAAAGAGCGAGGGTCCCGAACGTTACAAAACTGGAACTGTGAAAGCTCTAATGCACCGAACGTTCAAAATAAGCTCGACATGGGAAGCATTCCACGCAGCAATTGTGCAACTCAAACAAACCCACGTAAATAATGGTTAAGGTAATTCATTTTTTGATGGCGCGCGCACTCAAGCACTTCCTGGAAAAGAAGCAATCACCCGAAACAACGAAGAATCCCTGTATCATCGAACTATACTACAAGAATCAAATGTCATCAGCTTATAAAACGGACGAACGTGTCATCAGAAGTATCAAACACAATAACGTTACCTGCAGGAACTCCGAAGATAAACTTAAACTTAGAATATTCTACAAGAAGAAGAAAACCGCCCAGCTATTTATGAAGAACAGCCCGCCACCACCTCCTGAACTCCAGCAGAAAAATGTCGTATACGAATTCATATGTAATGTTGGAGACTGTGAGCTTCACCAAAATTCGTACATCGGCATGACGACGACAACTTTATCCAGAAGGCTTGCGATGCACCTCCGATCAGGCGGGATTGCCTCTCGCACTAAAAATACTCATATTCAGCATATCACAAGGCAACAGCTGGTCGGTAACGCCAAAATCCTTTGGAAAACAGCTACAAATATCAACTTCCCATAGAAGAGGCACTACTCATTAAAGTTCAGAAACCGGCCATCAACTCCCAATTCACAGTCATCAGCAGGACGCTACAACTACTTGGTGACCAGCAGCAGCTCTAGCGTCCACTGGATCGGGAAGCTGCTAGCCGCTAGCTTGTATTCGCAGCACTAGCGTCGGCCTCAGCCAATCAGAGGCCGATCCCACCGTCTCTGGCCGCGCGTTACCTATAAGAAGCCCTTCCGCTTTCTAACCAAACTGTACCACCCTGAACTTCCACCGTCACAATGTGAAAGGCTCCTCACCACCTCCAACACCGCTCTCACCGCCGGCAAAACCACCACTACCTCCTGATGATGACTACGGATGTGGTCGAAGCTTTGAGGCCAGCTTCGGCGAGCTACTGCGCAGCATCAATGATAATAACCATGTGAAACTTGTCAGACAACTAGAGAAATCGAATAAACATACCATCAACACTGAGCTTACAGTCGCCTTCAATCAAACCTGCATATTAGAAAAGCTGCTCCCAAAATAAGCATTATTTATATATATATATATATATTTACAAATATTTATAAATAAATCTTCAACGAAACCATTATCACCTCTCTCAATTTGCTCGCAGGTGATAAACATTAGCTTGTAAATGTGATTTGTTATGGTCCTGACTACAAACTGTCCAATTTATATAGCCAATGGCAGCGCATACTCTTACCAAATAGAAGCCAAACAATGAGCCACAATGCAGTGTTATGTGTACTGATACTTTCGACCGTTTCCTATACATATAATTTAACTCTAGTGATAAGCTGTTCCATACATTATTGTACCATCTCCTCATGTGTGCTTGATAAAATTGACTGAATTGAATATCACGAACGATTCTCAAACCCCTACCATCTACTCCAAACGACTCCAACTTACACAAGAAACCAGCGGTTTCCAACCTTTTCTAAGCCTGGCACTCCTAAAAAACTTTTACGATGATCTCGCACCCCAACAAAAGTAATAGCGCATCTAATGGTAAAGAATGAAATTTACGTGAAGTTTGCGAACAAATTTAAGTGTCCATCCTTATTTTATTCACATTTCGCACCCACCGGAAGATCATCTCGTACCCCCAGGGAGTGCTAGTTACCAGAAGCTCGGAACTTCTGCCCTATATATTGCTTGCAACGGCTGCCAATTGCACAGTTATGGCTCTGTTGCTTTCTTTTCACATCAATTTCTTCTCTTTTACAAAATCTCGGGGCATGCATAGGTTTCATTTGTTTGTGTCATTTCAAGTTTCCTTTGGAAACGTTTTCCGCACTCCTGCTCAACGCGATATCGTCCCCTCTATTAGCGGTTCCCAACCTTATTTTAGCCTACACAGCTAGAAAATTGTTAACACATTCTTGCACCAAAATGAAAAAAATACTTACTCATCTGATGACTGATAAAGAATGACGTTTACACCAAATTTGTGCACAAATTTATGTATCCAACTTTATTTTATCGAAGTTTCGCACCCCCTGGAAGGTCATCTCGCACCCCCTGTTGGGAACCCCTGCAATAGACTACTGTGGTTGACTCTATCCTACGATGCACTAAGGTCCAATTGCACAAGGCGCGCTTCAGAACGACGGTCCAAGGCCGGCTGTAAGGGGTGCGACACAGACATACGTTAACAGAAGATGCTTCTTTGATTGTGCTAGACTATCGTTAACGCAGTTCTGCTTACCAACCTCTTGTTAACTCTTACTCATTCAGCTACCTGATATAAATTAAAGAAAACTATAATAAAATCTAGAATGTTGTTCTATTCTCCCACCCTCGGCTAGGCTACACAGCCTGGCTACGTCAATAAAGCACAGAGCATAGAATTATAACGTTAATTTACTTTACAAGCTGAAACGAATAGTCCACTCACAATAGTCACATGCACTAGCAGTCTATTGTTATGATTTGAGGAATTCTTTCTCGATTGATCCAGAAGAGGATAAATTATAAAATATCATCCTGCATGGAGTGGGGCAGAGTGGATAGGAGAATTAGCTATCAGCAGCAGCCAGCAAGGTTGTTCTGCGCCATCGAGTTTCTCTGCTTTTCTGCTGTTCACTACTTCTATTTTTAGGGTAGGAGGTATTTTATTTTAAAACATGGGTTACAATTACAAAGAAACAAGGCATCATCTAACGATATTTTTCGTTAACTCGCAAACATATATTGTTAGTGCCAGAGGTGGGCGTTCCGAACAAATGTTCGCGAACCTTTATCCGCGGATTTGTTCGGACCGGCCAAATCCCGGATTTGGGTTCGGAGGTTCGGATTCGGGCCGACGTAAAAAAAATCGGACTTCCGAGTTCAAAACGTTTTTTTCGCGAATCCGAAACCCGTAGAAAATTCGAAAAAACGAGGATGACCAAACATTAGTTTTCAACTTTTCCGCGGCTTACAGATGTGGATGGTGACGCCTGTGTTTCTGTAACAACTAGAGACGCCTATGACCATTAGCATTGTGTAATTAATCTATCGCTTCTCTCTAATGATTTTCTAATATGGGCGTGTTAGCGAGTGTGTGTCTCAAATGACCACTGCTCGAAATGTGCTCGATGTGCAAGGCTGTGTGAGTAATAATGCGAAACAAAGACTAGTAGTACAGCCTGGACTGCTCTTCTTTGAACTTGGAAATATACGCGTGGAGTTTAACTCGTTGCTTTATCTGTGCCGCACAGACTCGTCATGTTGTAACCACAGCTGGCTGCGAGCCTATCAGAACGCTTATTAGTGACGCGCAGCCAACGCGCATGCGCTGGTGACAACTGTCTTGTATTGATAATTTGTTATTCCAGTAATAATGAATATATATTCATTGTATTGTGGATGTCTTTAAAAAAACACTTTTTTTTAATCGGAAAGCTTTTAATTTAGATTCGGAGATTCAGAATGAGTAAAATTTAGGTTCGGAAATGTTGGGAAGGTATCGGAATTAAGGTTCGCTTTACTATGTTTTAAAGATTCGGAGGTTCGCGGACAAATTTTTGGAATAAATCTTCGCATGGAAACTTTGAAAATCCAGTTCTCCATTCGGAGGTTCGGAACCCAAAACTGGCGAAGATTCGGGTTCGGAACCCAAAAAAAGGCTCGCGCGCCCACTTCTGCTTAGAGCACACGCCCCTGTGTGACACACATCACTCTGTGATGCTCACCACTCTGTGGCACACACCACTCTGTGATACACTCCACTCTGGTGTGCTGACTCGGCAGTTGTGTGTGCATGCACAGCGCTGTGGCAGAACTGCCTTCCTCAGAGATGAGGGTGTGGGGGTCTCGGGTCATTTGTTCCTTCCGTCAAATTGGCGCCATAGTTCTTGGTGACCCGAGGGTGACTGCGACTACACTTACTCATCTTCGGCCAGTGGGCCTATACATGCAGCACAAACCAGTGCATGTGGGTTTCCCAGATGAGGGTGTGGTCTAAGTTGACTTTACCTTCACCTCTGTGGTACACACCACTCTGTGGCACACACCAATTTACTGATTTGATTATCGAAATATTTAGAATTGTCGTTCTCGAAGTCGCGTCCTCGACAGAGTCTTGACTTATCGTTGTAACGGTTGGGGTGAAATCATCGAGTGGCCATCAAAGCGCGCTGTAGCC
Organism: Parhyale hawaiensis; assembly: GCA_001587735.2. NCBI lineage: Eukaryota > Metazoa > Arthropoda > Malacostraca > Amphipoda > Hyalidae > Parhyale > Parhyale hawaiensis. The sequence continues at coordinate 14,942,593 of LQNS02004412.1, read as the reverse complement.
AACAGATACAAAAGTGCGGTTTGTACAACCTGTTGCTGCTCTAGCAAACGTTCGACGGACGGTCATACCACCGCATGTGGTCATTGTTGTATTGAAGAAGATTACGATCATTTGCTCACTCAGTTCAGCCCTCCTTGCAACAGAGCAGAGATAATTGGCTGTCGGACCTGAGAAAGTCATCCGTAGCCACGACACAACTTAGGGAGCCTGTAATAACCCCGACACAACTGAGACAGGCAGCCGTAGTCGTGACACAACAGAAAAGTCAATCATAGCCACGGTACAACCGAGGAAGTAAAGCCCGGTGCCCACGTAACAACTTTTGTTGCCGCTAACAGCCTAGAGGCAACTCAACTAATCCGATTGCGTAGTCGTGGCCGAGACTTAAGCATACCGCTAATTTAAAAGGTATAAATCTTTGTGGACTTAAGCTGCTCATAATTAGGACCAATAGTTATAAGCTCACCACTGCCACTTGTTATGGTGTAACAATTGCAGTGGTGACTGAAATTGTCGACAATTTTTAATGCAGTTAAATTTTGCGCCAGCTAAGGCCGTGCCGCGGCTACGTAAACGGATTAGTTGAGTTGCTTGTAATCTGCTTGCGGCAACGACATTTGTTACGAGGGCACCAGGTTTTCCCCGTTGCCATAACACAACAAAGGGAGTAAGGGAGTCAGCCGTAGCCACGACACGACCAAGGGAGTTAGCCATAGCCATGACACAACTGGATGAGCACATAAGCTTCGGCGCCAGAGAGATGCCTGCCGGTGCCAGAACTTCATATTGATTCTGGACTGGCGCCAAAACTGCTTCTCTGCAGGAGTCCGACCGAGCTTCTCGTACACCAGCTACGGCACACAGCACTCTGTGGCACACGCCACTCTGCGGCACACACCACTCTGTGGCACACACCACTCTGCGTCACACAGCACTCCTCTGCAACACACAGCACTCTGCGGCACACACCACTCTGTGGCGCACAGCACGCTGCCTGCGGCACACAGCACTCTGCGGCACACAGCACTCTGCGGCACACTGCACTCTGCGGCACACACCACTCTGCGGCACACACCACTCTGTGGCACACACCACTCTGCGGCACAAAGCACTCTGCGGCACACACCACTCTGCGGCACACACCACTCTGTGGCGCACAGCACGCTGCCTGCGGCACACAGCACTCTGCGGCACACAGCACTCTGCGGCACACAGCACTCTGCGGCACACACCACTCTGCGGCACACACCACTCTGTGGCACACATCACTCTGCGTCACACAGCACTCTGCGGCACACACCACTCTGTGCTACACACCAATCTTCCATATACAAACATCTGTTGCATTGAACTTCGTTCCCATTTCACACTTATTGGGTCGTGGGCAGAGAAGTCCCGATGTGTTTACAACGTCTGATGTAGTTAAAACTTTAACTAACCCTCTTAGTTACTGGGAGGCACAAAATGATTTTGCGTTGACTTCTGTCTGCCAGTATTTTTCTGCTGCATCTCTTAAAGATTTTATTGCAAGCAACATTGAAGGCAAGTTCGACTGGGCGGCAAAAAATACCAACGAGGCTTCACTTGTCCAAAATTTTAAGCAGGTGACCTTGTTGCGGCATGTTACATTAGGTTTCAAGCGTTGACTTCCAGTCAGTTGTCTCTGAGACTTCTAAAAACTGAATCTTGCTCCGTAAAATGGAAATTTCAGCCGGCTAAGCGTAATCGCGTTGCCTCTAACACAGTAGTCCCAAACTTTGCTATGCCAGGTACCCCTGGAGGACTGTTTACACGTTCTCGCACTCTACAAAATTAAGCACCCATATGATGACGATAAATCGAAATTTATACCAACCTTTGGGCCACAAGTTAATTTGTGAAACACTGAGAAACAAAACAGCATTTCGCACCCCTGAAAAGGTCTTTTCGCACCCCTAGGGGTATCATGCACCCCAGTTTGGGAACCCCTGATCTAACAGCGCGATTCGCAGCTGCGAGGCCAAAGCTTCTGCCTGAAGTTCCGAACAAGTCAAGCCTCGAAGGCTGAATTTCAGCGTCCAATCGAAAGCGCCCTTTGTTTACGTCTATGTAGCTCCTGTAGACAAAGATGAGATGCACACTAGGTACCTTTGATGATACTTCGGACGAGGTCCAGGCGACGTTACGCACGTAAGAATTTTACAATTGAGGTATGAAATCATGCCGACGTGCTGTTTGGGCTGACGTTAATCTTAATAACCAATGAAAATAGGGTAGAAAATTTACTAGAGGACTCGTGGAAATGCCTCTGTTATGTGATGTTTTTCTATTAGAACGCACTTAGTCTGACCGAACAAATTTCGTCGAAGCTGACACACATCGACTAACATAACGCACCTATACTTAATTAAGCATAGTCACCTCGTCTAACTTAACGCACATCGTCTAAGTTAACACACCTCATCTAACCCAACACACCATGCATGAATCTACCATGCAGTGTTTCCAAAGGTTAACGCAGGTTCTCTGGCTCAGCACTAGAGTGTGGTCCCTCGTGTGTGTGCCTTCAAGTTAAAAGAGATCCAAGCTGCAGCAGAGCTACTAGCATATTCCTTATGTAACCTTTTGCATCTTTCAGAGAAAGTTAAGCTGAACACTAAGTTTAGCTTTTTGTTAGTGGTTGTTTATGCTTGCACCTCACTATATAGCCTACAGCAAACTAATAATGAGTGAATATCAACTACTTGAAATGGTGTTTCAAGAATACTGAAATGTACCTTCACAGTCTTATTCTATCTACTAATCGTTCAAATGTCTTACCAGCTAAGCATTCACGTAGTCCTTCCTGTACGTACGGTAACGAAACCTCCTTGCCATGGCAACAATCTATAGTTTGACCATTTTATCAAGGCAGTTCGGCCGTGGTCAAATTCCCTTATTGCGGTGCCACTTCTGCGGGTATTTGCGAGATTCTCTATTTACTGGTTGTAGGCGGGACTAAGATATGGGCCGAACAAAATCTCAGGAATACCCATAGAATTGGCAAGACTATAGAGGAATTTGACCACGGCCGAACTGCCTTCATAAAATGGTCAGACAATATGAAATCGACGTTTAAGACGTTGTGAAATCTATGCTTCAGTGTCACTAACTAACACTGAATTGGGAGCCGCATTCATTTCTTAGAGCTTCTCTTTTTTATAACGGTACTCTCTAGCTCATTATGCCTTGGAGGTAATACTTGCGTCGGTCTTCAGTCATATCTGCCAATCTTTCCTGATCTTTATTTCTCATATTTTGCGCATAGTTTTTTTCATCGTCTTAGACATTTTTCCGTGTTTCTCAATCTCTATTTTCATGCGTTGAACGTACTGCTGTAGAACACAAAGAAATTCAACGCAATCCAATATTTTTCCATTATATTTCTTAAGCCGGGTGCTCAAAAAACGACTTTTATCGGCTTTTGTGGTACAGCCACAGCACTCTGCTTCTTCTTTGGTTCCAAACTTGGCTAAAGCTTGGGTTCCGAAAACTTTCTCGCTTGGGATGAGGCCTTCACCTTGGTTCAAAAATTAGCTATGGCTTGGGCTCCAAGAACAGTCTCGTTGGGCTGAAGCTCACCTCCTTCTATCTATTTGGTTCCAGACTTGGCTAAGTCTTTGGTTCCAAACACTCTCTGGTCTGGGCTACTGTAAACCTGATACTGTCTCTTTGGTTCCAGACTTGGTTAAGTATTTGGTTCAGAACACTCTCTAGGCTTAGCTGCAGCAAAGCTTCTGCCATCGCTTTGCTTCCAGACTTGGCTCAGTCTTTGGTCAAAAAAAAAACTCCATAGTCTGAGATGGTGTAAACTTGCTGCTATCTCGTTGGTTCCAGACTTGGCTAAGGCTTGGATTCCAAGAACTATCCCGTTTGGGCCGCAGCCAAACCTCCTCCTCCTCGTTGGTCCAATTGCTCCCGAGCAAACTCAGGGCCCGACGCCAGGCGACGGAGTGGCGCCAGCAAGGCGTGCCAACAACCTTCAGTGAGACGGACAAACGCTCTGCTAAAGATCATAAAACTTACGTGATGAAATTAAACTGTGGCTGGTGCAGAGCTGAACTCATCAGCTGTCGCCAAGAGATGACTGCAGACAAATTTGCACTTGTGCCAAGTTCTGCGAGCGTCGCAATTTAATCTTTTGCTCAGGCTTTCGTGACTTTATCGAGCAGGCTTGGTGCGTAGCCAGATTGAAGTAGCCTTTGTGGAGGTGTTCTTGTTTGTTGCGCATTATATAATCAGCAGCAAAGAACAGTAGAGTTGTGATTTTTGTCCCAGCTACAGGGTACCGTGGTGTGCAGTAGTCAGGTGCTTGTCTCCCGCTGCAGCGTACCGTAGTCTGCAGCAGTCAGATGCTTGTGACCTCTGTTACATAAAGTCAGGTCACTCATACAACACACTCATCACCGCCAACAAGTGGACACATACATGCATGTCTTCATTATATTTTTAAATTATATGACTTTTTTTTACCACCAGTGACTCTCAAGACGGCATTTAACTAGAGTGTATCCGTCGTGATAATAATAAGAACTTCATTAAAGTACGGGGGTCAGTTTCTTTCCAATGACTGAATTAGAGGGTTGAAACTTCAGTATGTTCTCGTGAGAAATTTCGCGACGATTATAATGTCACTGTCGATAGCTTGCTCGTTTGCATCGTACGTTCGTAGTCATGGTACCTGTGTTATGGAGACACCTGCAGCAGCGCCATATTTCGTTGAAACTTGAAGTAGTTGAGAATAGTGACGTCACAGAGGTTTCGGGAAAATTTGCGATCCTCCTTGAAGTTGTACGCCTTTGTTTTTCTATGTTCATACTCATGACCGTCGCTACCGAAGAATGATTCCGAGGCTAACTATATAATCTAACGCTCAACTTATGTCCGGACATTCAGCTCATAGGTGTGTCATTCACAGAACACAATGGAAGTTGGTACCTAAGCAAAATACCCATGGAAAGTACTCAAGTGTTGGGCACGATGTAAAGTAGGCAGTGTGCCACTGAAGTGCCAGTAAAAGCGGGTTAAAAGAGAGAGAGAAACTACTACTGGAAAGTACTCAAGTGTTCGGCGCAATATACCTACAGTAGGCAGTGACCCACTGAAGTGCTAGTAAAAGCGGGTTAAAAGAGAGAGAGAAACTACTACTGGAAAGTACTCAAGGGTTCGGCGCAATATACCTACAGTAGGCAGTGACCCACTGAAGTGCTAGTAAAAGCGGGTTAAAAGAGAGAGAGAAACTACTACTGGAAAGTACTCAAGTGTTCGGCGCAATATACCTACAGTAGGCAGTGACCCACTGAAGTGCTAGTAAAAGCGGGTTAAAAGAGAGAGAGAAAAACTACTACTGGAAAGTACTCAAGTGCGCGTTGGTTAAGGGTGCGAACTGAATCGCCGCCTTGCCTCAATTTGCCCCGACAGACTTGCTCGCTTAGAATGAAATTAGTTACACCCTGCGGATGAACAACGGCGAATATTCACTCCGATTGGTGATTTCCACAATCCGTTAATAACTTTGGACACAGGAACAATTTATAATATCGGGATAGTAATTAAATTGTTCTTGATGCAGCGGGAACACATGGGGATGATAGTCTGCGGACATGCATAATAGTGCACCGGCTACTGGATAAATATGTTTCTAGCGTACTGGAATCCAATATCGCTTTAAGGCTGCAATTTTTTTACTGCATTGCAACATATAAAATTATATGTAGCCTTCGATGCTTTTACTACATACAATGGAATATTTACAATTTAATAAATAAATCAGACCAATGTATATTTTTCACTTTGTTTAGCTGTTTATTTATTAATCCATTTTCGGTCACGATTTAATAAAACAGATAGGCGGAAATTAGCCCAGCTTGGAGGCTGTGGTCATACTGTGAAGCTTCATTAAAAACCGACAGGTAGAAACGAGGCCACGCTGCATGTGATGGCAGACGTATCTTAATCAGCGACAGTTGAAATTCAAATTAGAGAGCCTTCTGAGAGCGCATACCTTTGCCAAGCAAGACAGCGGAAACGAAAAATTCATATTAGTTCTGAAAGCCATGATTCTTCGTATCAACACCAAAACCAAATTATTTGTGCCGTTTGATAGTATTAATAGCTTCTGTATTTTTTATTATCCGTTCATAACTTTTCGAGTTGATCTGCTAACAAACATTATGACAAACATAAGTCAAGCACGCAAACGGACCTACCGATCATCACAAACATTTAAATTATTTATGTCATTTAACATTGCTAACAATTCCTATAAATTTCATAAAGATCCGTCCATAACTTTTTGAGTTATTTTACAAACAAGCACAAAATTAAACACAGCGACAAACGAACTAACCAACAGATCACGATAAAATCATGGACAGTTACTTTTCGTATTATTCCAAACAACTCATATAAATTTCATGAAAATTCACCCATAACTTTTTGAGGTTTGGTACTGAGAAAAAATAGGCAGACAAACAAACACACAGACAAACGGATAAACGGATTTTCACCGAAAGTTAATCATCTGTTGCTGTAAACATGCCTTGCAATCCCGGTAAATTTTGTAAAGATCCGTTCATATCTTTTTGAGTAATCTTGGTGATAGACAGAAAGACAGACAAAGAGACAGACCGAGGTAACAATGAAGATATCGAAAGCTTTGTCTGATTTGTACGAGTATTACCTTTTCCATATATCGAATCTATTACAGAGTATAGGACGACCTTATGTCTGCATGCATTTTGCATTGCCGAAGTTGAAATCACAGCACTGGAGATATCTGAAGCTTCCATTAGCACACTCATGCATCTTGATTGTTAGTTTCTTCTCACAATTAATTTCGTTGCATCAGTTATTCTTCCAAATTTAATTCTATGGTCGATGAAACAGCTTCCGCTAAGCAAAAACGATTGGACCTATGTAGAATATCCTACCGTATCCATAATACCGAATCGAAGCTATTACTTTGAGCGTTGGTGATTGGCCTGCAAAAAGCAAAGAATTTCCCCCATGTCAGTGAGAGAGAAAAAAATGTTTGGATACTCAGCAGCTGTGAAGCCGTAAACGTTCTTCTCAGAGTTCGCTGAGGTTAGCAGTTGTAATAACGAAAGAATGATCAATACAAAAAGGCCATGACAAATTCTTTGCTGTCATTTTTCATAGCGCGCGCCCTCTAATAAAAAATATTGCTTCAAGGCTGTTACATTTCTAGTGTAATGGGGCCAGCAGTTACATGTAGGTGATATTGTTTCTACTGCATTAGGAGCAATGAAGGGCTAAAATGTAAAATGCAGTAACGCCATAGATTTAATCCAAAGTGTCATATTAGCCCTCCAATTATATGGAGACAATGCAAGATGGTAAGCAGGCAGTGAAACAGAAATTTGTTACCAGAGCTCGGTGAAGTAACTCCCAGTGGTGGCGCTGAGAGCGTCTCCGACTGCCCTCGAGTATCGGCACAGCCGGTGCCTAAAGTCAATCGCGATGTTATAGCTATATCGATGGAGCTCTTGGCAGCAGCCATCCCTTCCAGCCAGTTAGATACACGTTACGGGGATGTGACGTTCTCAGAACTCCACCACTGGAGCCTAGTTACTTTCCAGCTAATTAGATACGCGTTCCCTGGTTGTGACGTGCTCAGAACTCCACCACTGGAGCCGAGTTACTTTCCTGTTAATTACATACCCGTTACGAGTATGTGACGTACTCAGAACTACAGCACTGGGGCATTCCAGTTAATTAGAAACTCATTACGAGTATGTGACGTACTCAGAACTACAGCACTGGGGCATTCCAGTTAATTAGAAACTCGTTACGAGTATGTGACGCACTCAGAACTACAGCACTGGAGGCGCGCTGCCTTCCAGTTAATTAGATGCTCGTTAAAGAGCGCCCCATCAATAACATATTACTATCGCTGGTGCCACCGCCACTGATAAAAGCCTCCACGTAATTATCGGAACGAAATGCATCCTTATTAATAGCGCTCTCCCAATTTTGCATCTCATTGCTACGTGGCAGAGACGGTGGAGCTTCGTGGCAGACGACGTGGCGGGACAGTGGAATGTTGGGCGGCTGCGGGACGAGGAGAGCTAGGTACTTATGGACATGGGACGAGGAGAGCTAGGTACGTATGGACATGGGACGAGGAGAGCTAGGTACGAATAGACATGGGACGAAGAGAGCTACGTATAGACATGAGACAAAGAGAGATACTTAAGTTGATGGGACGAGGGGCTACTGATGGACATGGGATGAAGGGGCTACGTATGAACATAGGACAAGGAGAGTGACGTATAGACATGGGACAGGGGGAGATGCAGATGTTGATGGGACGAGAGGGCTACTTATGGACATGGGACGAGGAGAGCTATGTATGGACATGGGACAAAGGGAGATACGTAAGTTGACAGGACGAGGGGACTACGTATGAACATTGGACGAGGAGAGTGATGTATAGACATGGGGCAAAGGGAGATACGCATGTTGATGGGACGAAGGGAGTTAAGTATGAATATGGGACGGAAGGAGCTACAAATAGACATGGGACGAGAGGAGCTAAGTGCGTATGGACAATGCAAGACAGATGAGCTCCTTCAACTACTCCTGACGTGACAACAGGCACACTGAGGTTTATTGTACCTTGCTTCTCTAAAGGCTGAAGTTCGATGCAGGAAGAATTCGTCCAGCCACTCGGTACATATTGCTAACAAGAGGGAAATTCTAATGCCGGGCCCACAGTGGGCGATTGTACCCTCAACTAACGATCGGACATTCAGCTCGCACGTATCGGTAGCCATGATACCACCAGCGTCTGCTCGTAAGGTATGCCTGAGCTTTCTTATCTACGGTGGCACCGGCCAAAGAGGCACACATAAAATTGGTTTCTAAGTTGAAGCCCGCTAAGTTAATACTAAGTTGAAGCCCGCTAAGTTAATACTAAGTTGAAGCCCGCTAAGTTAATACTAAGTTGAAGCCCGCTAAGTTAATACTAAGTTGAAGCCCGCTAAGTTAATACTAGATTCTTTTTTGTGTAGTTTGGAATTGCAACAGGATGGTGTTATGACGCTACTACTGCAGGCCGCCGATCGTAGCAATATATGTAGAGTGTTGTAGAATGTAGACTAGAGCGTACCGTGTATGAAGTCAGATTCTACAGAAACAGCAACATGAAAAGAATTTGAGAACTGGATGCAACGCCCTGTTAAGTTAATGCAAGCTACGGCAGTGTAACGGCAGGTTCGTTGATAACAACGTCGTGCCCGAGCAGAAGTACAACATTGGATCAAAGTTTTTACAGTGTTTGTAAAGTTGGGTGATTGTTGGTCCCTTGTCAACCTACAGTGAACGAATGTTTTACCAATGTGCGGCAGGCCCTGAGATTTCACACACTGTTACGTACGAGACTTTGGATTACTCTTACTGAAAATTTTATAAAAAGCTGAACAAAATATATTGCCAGAGTAATTTCAGTATTATTTCGTTACAAGTATCAAGGAATGTAAAATTCTTAACAAAAAAAAACATAGGAAAGTACATAACAGTGGGAAACACTGTTGAGCCAATAGTAATGTCGAGAATACATTCAACATAATTATACTTATTACAGTAATTTTCCATTGAGAAGCAATAACGCTTATAATGAATTATACACATATGTACATAAAAAAAATATGATAAAATACTAGGGTGAAAATATTATCGATTCACACAGTTGCCATCCTCATATGTCGCCTGCAGCAAACTTCAATAAATCTATGTAATTCCAGTCACTTATGCTGAACTTTAATTTGTGTCATTAATATTATCAAAATATCAGCATTAGTGAAGATCCATTGTTATGTAAGAAGTACACCCAACTGCCGTGCTTTAAACTTCATTGATGATGTTGGTCTAGACTGGGGAACAATACTGGACCGACTTTCTCGAAATGAAGGGTGGGTCAGAGTTGCCTTAGGTTCAACGTCTGACCGATGTAGTATGCATCAAGATTCAATGCTGATTGGTAAAGGAAGTTGAGCGTGAAATAAACAACGGCGGCTGAGTAATTTAACATTCTACAGGGCTGTAGAAAGTTTCTGGACTGATGAAAATTAGAAAACAGGATCTAATTAACGTTAAATAATTGAAATAGTACATAATACAACGTTTGATAAGGCAGCGAAAGAAAGATATATATTGTTTTTAGACGACCACATCCCTTACCACACAACAGCGCCCAAACCACTTGGCCTCTGACAAGCGTAGCTCTTCCCACACAGCGGCGCCCCCCCCCCCCCCCCCCCCCCCCCCCCCCCCCCCCCCCCCCCCCCNCCCTCCACCACCACCACCATCCGCCACTGTCCCCCTTGTGAGCTAAGGCAGATGAGACCCCGCTTCATATTTTACAGCGCCCGCCGCTTGCGAGGATTTCAATGCAGAAAGTTTTAATTTTCTTAGTGCATTTCGTACTTGCGCTGCGGTTCAGCTTCATATGCATAATTGAGCCTTGTGATCTGGGGCGCAAAATACTGTCGCTCTTGGTTTACTGCTGCCGTGGCCGTGTCACCCAGCCGTGCTCGGCACCAGACGTCGTGTCGTGCTAAGGTGATGTAGTGCAATCGGGCTGTACTCTTCCAAGCGCTACCGTGGGCTGTGTATGTAATATGTGCTTCAGCCATTACATGCGCCCCCCCCCCATGTCTGCTCAGTCCTTCCTGGTGTTGCGCGCTACACTTCTCGGTATCACTGGAGGGTGAAAGTCTTAGCATGGCTGGAGGGTGACAGTGATGAAATGGTTATAGGTTGACAGTCATAATATGACTGAATGATGAAGCCATGCCATGGCTGGAGGGTGACAATCATGACATGGCTGGTGGGTGACAGTCGTGGTACTGCTGGAAGATGGCAGTCATAACATGGCTGGACGGTAACAGTCATGATATTGCTGGAAGACAACAGTCATGGTACCTACAATTCGAATAGTTTACAATGTTCTGCGCACACCGCACGTGTTTAGGATTGTTGCCTTGTTAGCTGCAGAGCAGCCCTTGCTGGAGTTCTCATGAATTCCTATTTGGTTGAATAGAAGGAGTGCTTAACAATGGAAATTATGTTGCGAGGAAAATCGCATATTTTACCCTCAAAGTTGGGTAAATGAATGAATAAATGGGCTCTAGGGCGAGCAGTGCACTGGTTGTTGCACGTCTAGAAGTATCTATTAAGCGTCTCCATGCTTGTGCATACACGGCGCTGTTAGAAGTCCCGTGTATGTCATTATTACCCGCACTTGTATTGTGATGCGTCAAGTCTACCCATAGAGTTAGAAGGCCCATGGTCGCTCAAGGACCTTTTAATGAAGCTCACGTTTCAATATGTCAATAGAAATGACGGCCTAAACTCTCCTTCATTGATGAGTCGAGATTCTTTAGAATATTTGAATGGAACTCTGGAAGCGACCTAAGTACGGAGACCACAGCATTGAACGGCTCCATGCGGCATTGTATCAGTGGGCCGGAAATGGTCCACATTATAATGCCGGTAGTCCTGGGATCTTGTTACAGTTCTTCACCATATATGTTTTTGAAGCAACCGTTTGAGTCAAAAGCATTAGTATACAAGTGTTGGTGTCCTGTGTTTGCATTGTTTATTTCGTTGTTGCTCGTTTACATCGCTTTTGGTGCGTAAGCACAACGCACATACCACGTTTACGCTAAAATATTACTTGCTACGTCTGATATAGGCGAAGCGTGCTGCATAAATTCTTTAACACTTGAACAGTTGTCTTCAGGGGTACGAATGCTTTCGCACGCGCACGGTTGTCTGCATCAGCATAAGTTCATTCGCACGTACTTAGTTGGCTGCAGGTCCATCAATTTTGTCGTAGTCGCAAAGTAGGCTGTAGGTGCACAACTTCTTTCCCACGCACGATTGACTGCAGGTGCATAAATTCTTTCCCACGTGCACGGTTGACTGCAGGTGCATAAATGCTTTACCACGTGCACGATTGACTGCAGGTGCATAAATTCTTTACCACGTGCACGATTGAGTGCAGGTGCATAAATTCTTTCCCACGTGCACGGTTGATTGCAGGTGCATAAATTCTTTCCCTCGTGCACGGTTGACTGCAAATGCATAAATTCTTTTCCACGTGCACTGTTGACTGCAGGTGCATAATTTCTTTCTCGCGTGCACTGTTGGCTGCAGGGCATGACTTCATTTCTCGTGCACGATTGACTGCAGGTTCATAAATTCTTTCTCACGTGCACGGTTGGTTGTAGGTGCGTTAATACCTTCGTATGCGAGTAGTTGGCTGCAGGTGCATAAATTCTTTCTCAGGTGCACGGTTGGTTGTAGGTGCGTAAACGCCTACGTATGCGAGTAGTTGGCTGCAGGTACATAACTTCTTTCTCACGTGCACTGTTGGCTGCAGGGCATGACTTCATTTCTACGTTCACGATTGACTGCAGGTTCATAAATTCTTTCTCACGTGCACGGTTGGTTGTAGGTGCGGAAATACCTTCGTATGCGAGTAGTTGGCTACAGAAGCATAATTTCTTCCCACGTGCACGGTTGGCTGAAGATGCAGACAACAGTACAGCGTTAGCTGAGAAGGCAGCGAGGGAAGTAGGGCATTAACAGACAAAGTAACGAGAGAAGTACGATACAGGCAGACAAGGTAAAGAGGGAAGCACGGCATTGCCAGGCAAAGTAACGAGAGAAGTACGATACAGGCAGGCAAGGTAAAGAGGGAAGCACGGCATTAGCAGTAGAAGTAGCGAAAGGACTTCGACACTGGCAGGCAAGGTAGCGAGGGACATACTGCACTGGCTGACAAGATAGCGAGTGAAGTGCGACATTGGCAGGGAAGATCCTGAGGGAAGTACGACATTGGCAGGCAATGTCCTGAGGGAAGTGCGACATTGGCAGGCAAGGTCCTGAGGGAAGTGCGACATTAGCAGGGAAGGTCCTGAGGGAAGTACGACATTGGCAGGCAAGGTCCTGAGGGAAGTACGACATTGGCTGGCAAGATCGCGAGGGAAGTACGACATTGGCTGGCAAGATCGCGAGGGAAGTACGACATTAGCGGACAAGGTAGCGAAGGAAGTACGACACTGGCAAATAAGGGAGTGAGGGAAGTACTGCATCTTGATAGGAGTTTTGTAAGCATTATATAAATGCTTATGTGAAGGTCAGTTATTAAGCTCAAGGTTGGCAAAGTTCACATGCTCATGACACTGAAGTTTAGCCATGGTCATGTAAATGTTTGTCAAGTATGCGCATTACCTTAACATCTGCACTTCAGTTCACGACCAGACACATGAGGTAACAACTTTTACAGTGCTGTAGGAATTAGATAACAGGCCCCATTGCAATTCAATGCAGCAGCTTCTACAAGAACAATTGGCTTCAGTCTCACCTTGTAAAGCTCTTTCCAGACCTCCGGCGCTTGCCATTCTATTTTTGCGGTCTGCCATGATTCTGTTCCGCGTGCATCGCCATGGCCGTAAGTCGGACATTGATTTCCGCTTATGTAATGTCTAGCGGTCGTCTAAAGTCTTGCTGTTCTAATGACGGCCGAGTGGACGTTTAATATTTGAATATCATGTTGTTTTAATGACAGTCTAGCGATCGTCTACTGTTTGAATGTGTTGCTGTTCTGCCGTAGGTATTGACTGTAGAGTGAATGATCGTCTAGTCCTCTAAAAGTATGGTGCCGTAATGCTTCGATGATTCCATACGGGCATGTTCGAGTGGGCGCCAAAATTAAGCGTTTTGATGTTTGACTTATTCGAAACTTCAGACAGATGCATTAGCCTGGTTACTTTGAATCATGTTACAAGTGTTAGAAGCAACGCGATTACGTTGAGCCAGCTGAATATTCTACGCTGCGCATCAAGATTCAATTTCTGGTATAGTCTCCAGTGTAACCAATTAAGGTCAATGCCTGAACCTCACTTAAGCGGGTCGACATCGGCGCAAATGCGTGATAGTGCGAACAAGTGAAGCCGCTGAGGCTTAATTTCGAGTTATAGTCGAACATGCCGCATATGAACTAATTAAACCGTAGTGTCGACAATTTTCATAAAAACTTAACGTTTCGGGAAGTTAAATTCCCATCTTCAGAAATTAAAAAATTATAACGTACAAAGGATGACTAAAAAGAATATTTTATTTTGCATGAACTAAGTCTCGACAACTGTTATCATGGGGGGACCTAGAAGGCAAATGACTACAGTGCGCAACGAGGGTCTTTATATAAGCGTCGGACGGTATGGGAAGCGGGCAAGTACAGTACAGTCGAAGGCAAAAGCGTCAGTCATGGATCGTGACGAGTGGTACCGCTGAAGTCATTATGTTGATGCTAGGTTTTGTTTTATGGATTTTTGAGTTCTAATGGATTAGAATAAGCTATGACAGAGAAATATTTCCTGCTAATTGGATGGTTGTTTTGCTCTGCATGAAGACGGGGAGCTGAATGTGCAGGTTCTGCTAGTGGTAAACCTGTTCTGCTAGATATACCTAAATGTTGGTCAACGCCGGCTTTGAAATGCTGTCTAGTGCTGCCGTAGTACAGAGCTGAGCAGCTCGTCCAATAAAAGACGTAAACAGCACTGGACCGGAGGTTTGTGGGAGGTTTATCTTTGAATTTAAAATAGGATCCTAATGTAAATGTATTTTTGTAAGAGAACCTAAAGTTTATGTGCGGGTAGGCCTCGGAGAGAAAAGCCTTCAGGAAATTGATTTTATCGATAGTGGTTTTGTTGTAGTAAGTAAGGGATTGGAAAAAGTCTATTTACGAACAGTAGGTTTAGCTATACCAGGATCGAATAGTTTGTCAAGGAATAGTTTGCAGTAGTGATCTAGAAGGTGGTGTGGGCAGCCGTTATTCTTGAAAAAGGTTCGGAGAAAATCTATTTCATTGGAGAATGCTAGATATGAGGAGGATAAATTACATGCCCTATATAGTAGAGTTCTATAGCATTTATTTTAAGTTGATCGTAGCAATGACTAAAGAAGTTAGTTCCAAGGCCTGCATGAGAATGTCAGCTTCCTGTAGACTTTAGTGGTTAGGTTTGAGTCCTGCTTTGTGACTAGGGTAGCAAAAAATGCAATAGAATCGTTTGATTGGTTTTCGGCAGTGAACTTTATGCTGGGATTCTTACTATTTAAATATTATAGAAATAAATGAGAATCAGCTGGGTCTTTGAAAATAAGGAAAGTGTCATCTACGTAGCGATTATAATGGATTGGTTTGAAACTATTCGGGTAGTCGTTGAGCCATATTGATTCGTGATGGCATAAAAATATATTGGCTAGGGTGGGGCCGAGCGGGGAGCCCATGGAAACTCCGTCGATTTGTTTGTATAACCTGTTATTGAAAATAAAAAAGAATCTTTGATGGCCATACTAAGGAAATTTCTGAATGCGCGTTGGTCCATGTTGCAGAACGAGTCAGAGTTATCAGCGTTAAGTTTTTTATGAAAAAATGTCGACACTACGGTATTTTTATTTTATCAGCCTTAGTTCAATGAAAAACTAATTAAGATACACTCGTCGGTGTGCAATGGTTCATGTTGCTGCTATAGCTCGCTCAAAGAATTACTGTATCGTGACTTAGTATATCATAGCTGCCGCTCAGCTACATACATTCATAATTTTGTAACATTGCAACTACAGAGAATAAATCGTTAATGATCGTTTCGCTATGGCTACAGTCTAGCAGTGGCTACAGTTGCCAACGACCTCCTGGCAGTATCATGTGCTGTAGAAATCTCGTGGTGTGCTGTAAACATCAGCTTGTGTGGCACAAACGTCTGCTCCAGCTCGGCAGACATAGGCTAAGTCTGCTTGGTACGAGCACCTGTTTGAACGCTGTGTTGTATAGGCTGGAAACAGTGTGTAGCGAGCTCTACAGATCTGCTGTGGGGTTAGAACTTCTGCATTATGCTGCAAACATCCCACTACAGTATGTGTAGTACGTGTCTTAACGTCAACTTTAACCTAACGAGAAGTTCTTGTAGAAGAAATAAATATTTTCACCCAGTCGCCAGTTCACCAAAAGCCTATAACCTGACGTCACTCCACGCAATGCCAGTAGCCTGACGTCAGTCCATACAATGCCTGTAGCCTGACGTCAGTTCACACAATGCCAGTAGCCTGACGTCAGTTCACACAATGCCAGTAGCCTGACGTCAGTCCATACAATGCCTGAAGCCTGACGTCAGTCCGCGCAAGGCCTGTAGCCTGACGTCAGTCCACGCAATGCCAGTAGCCTGACGTCAGTTCACACAATGCCAGTAGCCTGACGTCAGTCTATACAATGCCTGAAGCCTGACGTCAGTCCGCGCAAGGCCTGTAGCCTGACGTCGGTCCACGCAATACCAGTAGTCTGACGTCAGTCCATACAATGCCTGGAGCCTGACGTCAGTCCACGCAATGCCTGTAGCCTGACGTCAGTCCGCGCAAGGCCTGTAGCCTGACGTCAGTTCACAGAATGCCAGTAGCCTGACGAAAGTCCGCGCAAGGCCTGTAGCCTGACGTCAGTTCACACAATGCCTGTAGCCTGACGTCAGTCCGCGCAAGGCCTGTAGCCTGACGTCAGTTCACGCAATGCCAGTCGCCTGACGTCAGTTCACACAATGCCAGTAGCCTGACGTCAGTCCATACAATACCAGTAGTCTGACGTCAGTCCATACAATGCCTGGAGCCTGACGTCAGTCCACGCAATGCCTGTAGCCTGACGTCAGTCCGCGCAAGGCCTGT
>LQNS02004412.1:14889327-14915197 GCA_001587735.2 Parhyale hawaiensis | reverse complement strand
ATCATTATAAGCACACAGCTTGCTGGCTGAACTACAAGTCGGTCTAACAGACGCAAGTGAGTGTAAGCAGCTGAAGCCCAGACCAGTGAGCAATACTCCAAAACAGGCAGCAAAAACGCATAAAAACATCTACGGGCAACCTGACTATCACCAAACACG
Organism: Parhyale hawaiensis; assembly: GCA_001587735.2. NCBI lineage: Eukaryota > Metazoa > Arthropoda > Malacostraca > Amphipoda > Hyalidae > Parhyale > Parhyale hawaiensis. The sequence continues at coordinate 14,915,038 of LQNS02004412.1, read as the reverse complement.
GAATTCACCTTACGCAGGTGTCCAATCTTGGTGGAAGCGCGTGACACCAACCTCCTAATATGCGGCTCAAAAGTAAGCTTTTCATCAAAGACAACACCAAGAATCTCCAAGGAGCTAGACTCCTGAAGCAAAGTGTCATCAATCTCCAGTTGGGGATGCCGCGGTACAAATGTCCCAGACCGACTGATAATCATCGACTGATATTCATCGGAACCCCCGGTAGTGGTATTAAGAGTGGCTGATCGTAACGGCGTGGCCGCTGGCAAGTAATGAGGTGAGGTGTATTGCTTGTGCTCTTACCCTCCTGGACTATACCCTGGAAGAACACGCGAGGACAGGCAAGCTGTATAATATGTTATTTGTATGCTGCAGTCAGTCCAGTGAGGTAGGTCGCGGGCTGGGGGCGTCCGGACGTACGTCGGTCTAGTTTATGAAGCTGAGAATATGAAGCAGTTCAACGCCTGACTATACACAACTCTAAAACTGGCCAATTATTTACATATAGCACTGTGTATTAGATATTATCTTCTGGATTAATATGACTTACTTCTAGAGCGCGTTCGATTAGGCGGCGAAATTAGGGCTTTGAGGCTTGACTGCAGACAGGTGCCCTGACTTTGACTAATTCAGTCAAGTTTCAGGCATTGACTCTTAATCAATTGCCTGTGAGACTTCCATGAACTTAGTCGTACTCCGTAAAATAAAACTTTCAGTCGGCTCAAACTAATCGGACTGCTTCTATAACACTTACAACATGAATTAAAGTGTCCAAGAAGAAAAAGTTCTTGTCTGCTTTTCTGGGTAAGTATTTACATATATTCAATTGGAATTATCTTAGATCTACTTTGAAGATCCAATCGAAGCTAACCGAGCGTGCTCCCCGCACACTCTTTCAAATTTGGTGTAGATGCTGGTACCAAGGGAACATGAACAGTCATGGCCATGTTACTGACGTAGCTGTTACCATGCTGAGTACTTTCCCTTGAGCCGATCTTACCATGGCATGTTACTGACGTAGCTGTTACCATGCTGAGTACTTTCCCTTGAACAGATCTTACCATGGCATGTTACTGACGTAGCTGTTACCATGCTGAGTACTTTCCCTTGAGCCGATCTTACCATGGTATGTTACTGACGTAGCTGTTACCATGCTGAGTACTTTCCCTTGAGCCGATCTTACCATCTACCATATATGAGTGTTGCCACCACTTGTAAAAAAATTGCTGGTAAGAAATGCATGTCTAGGTTGGTGTTCTAACCCTCGGTGGGCACCAGTGATGCCCTAGCACGATGCCTGACGCCTCTTTTCTAAAACACACTAAGGTTTGATTGTATGGGCTGCCTGTTCATATATTTATACTTGGTTCAAGTCTGCTTGATCCCCATTTAAATACTTGAAGACGCTGCGCCATGCAGTTTCATTCACGGCAACTGATTTGTTAACATAGTTCTCCCTGTTTAGAACAGAATATTACCACTAAATTCTCTAGTTAACAACAGACTTGTGCTTAATTTTGTCTCTTTGCGTAGGTCTTCCCAAACGCCACACATGAAGCCGTCCGTCAGCTCCCTCTGAAACGTATGGCCGGCGTGCATAAGACGCAGTACGGTTCTCTTCCGTTGTATATGTAGAGTGTCATTTTCGAGGTGCAGTTAATTCGTGGTCGTAATGCACGATTATATTATTATAGTCATACTGCTAGATTTGTTTGTTCTTGGGGCTTGTTAGTTCATGACTGAAATAAACGCCTGGCTTATTCTCATGCAGCTCGACACGGAACAAACACATACGTACACTCGCATGGTTACCTAGGTGAGGCATAGCCGAATGAGAGGGAGAAAAAGAAAAAGAAAGAAACGAAGCCTATAGGACCAGTCGAACAGCTGAACAAATACTATTTTGCATAGATTCGTAAAGATAAATTATGAAAAAGACACAATTTTTCTCTTATCAATTTAATGGCAATATCACGTTTTAAGTAACTGGTGCTTGCCAGCTGGTCAAAAATATAAGACCAGGCAGGACAAAAATTTAAATTTAGAGAAATTCATGATTTCACCTCAGTTAGAAATTGTCACTTAGGGTGTAAAGGTGTCACTGTGCCCTAAGTGAGCAAAATATCCTCCTCTGAACGTGGTGCGACCGTTGAACTGTATAAGCACGGTTTGTTACAGCATACTATTTCACCTGAAGTTAACCGTAGTGAACAGTGCCTTGTAACTTCCTGAAAGACCCTGACAGTAGGAAACAGTGAAATCTAGGGTAGACTAATTTTATTTACTAGCATTGATTCAAAGAATCTGTAGGGTTGTCCGTCTAGATGGGAGACGATCTTCGAGGCAGATAGGGCACTCGGTTATGTCGACTGCAGGCCGATAACATCTAAGGTAAAAAGGCTTGAAACGTAAAAAGCGTCTGCAAGAGCCTCCTTTGTATCCACGTCGCAAAGTAGACCGTTTAGTGATTTCCAGGAAGCACCAAATGCGGAAATTGAAAAGTGGAATGGAAGCTTGCTCTCCAATGAAAAAAAAAACTTAAAATCGACAGTCTTGATGGCATCGCTTCCAACGTTACTGTCACAATAAAAAAGTGCTCCCTGAAACGTTTTCTACGAGTACAGTGACTGAGGTTTAGCCATGGTGTGGGGTGCCCTTTCCTCCAGAAGCCCAATGGAACTTCAGACTGTGGAGGGATATAAAACAGGTGCTGGTAATGTTGATTTGCTGCAGAAAACATCCATATGACGCAGGGCCCTCGTCTGTGTGGTGATGAACAGGTCTTCCAAGAGGACAATGCAGCACTCCACAATGTCCACCTGACCTAGACTCTTTAGAGGAACAATGTCTTTCTTTCCAGCATTCAGTAAATTCTCTAGACTTGAATAAACTTGCGAACGTTTGGGGATGGATGGTAAGGCTTGTTTATAGAAAGAGTCACCAATTTGATTTGAGCCAGTAAATGAGCTTCGAAATGCCATTCTTCATCGCTTAGAGTAAGCTTGCCCTAACCCTCTTGGAAATCCTCATTTAAAGCATATCGCAAATAATTTTTGTGGTACTCAGTAAAATTAGAGGCATAACTCATTACTAGTTTTTATTTTGTTTGCTTCAACATCTTTGTAAATAGTTTTTACTTTTTGAATTACTGATTTTCAAGGTTTGGCCAGCCGGCAAGCACCTCAATTACTGAATATGCAGTTTTCTAATTAACTTGATTGGATAGAAATTGTTTGGCTATTTGATCTATTAGCTTTACGCATGAGTAAACTTCAGTTAGAAAATATTAAAAGCCTATGCGTGCAAAACCGTATTTTTATCAATTTTTAACTGGTTTGAAACTTTTGACCAGGAGTGTATTAGTTATGTAACATACCAGGCACGAGCAGTGTAGAGTGGGCTGGGCAGTGTCTTCCCTGAATGAAAGATGCTGGTTGCTGCATTCTTATTCTACTGCAAAATAAGAGCACAATGTAATATACATACTATGATTCGCATGATTATGGTGCAGCAAACTCACAATATATTATTTTTTTTCATAAACAGTGCTATCAAATATTTTAATTAGAGAAGCACCTTGAGAGCGCAAACCTTCGGCAACCAAAGCATTGTTAACGAAAACTTCAAGTTCATCCTGAAACCAGGGTCTCCCTCTTACCGTCACCAAAATACTGTATAGCCATTTGTGCCTTTTTGATATTATAGTAGTTCCCTGTAATTTTCTTGAAAATCCGTCTGTGACTTTCTGAGTGATGCACTGGCAAGCACTAAAAAAAGGCATACAGTAAGACACACAAACGGAAGGACCTCTCATCACAAAAATTTGGTCATTTTTGCATTTTAACATTTCAAAGAATTTCTGCCAATTTCATGACGATGCGTTCTTAACTTTTCGAGTTATGCCCTGACAAACATTACAGGTCAAATATATATACTCAGATACACAAACAGACACACAGATCATCACCAAAACATGCTTAATTGTGCCTTCTAACACATCTAACAATTCATGCATTTTTCCTTAAGATTCGTTCACAAATTTTTGGGCTACGTTACTGACAAACAAAGAAAGCAAAAAAAAAAAAAGACCTACAAGTCATCACAAAAATTTGCTCTGTAGCTCGTAGCTATTTGAGTTATGTATATTATTATCAATAAAACACAGGCTGGCGAGTAAACAAACAAACTGTTGGACGTACCTTTACCAAACGTTAATCATCTGTTGGTCCTAGCATTCCTAACATTCCCTATGAATTTCATGAAGATCTGTTCATAGCTTTTTGAGTTACCTTGGTGATAGACGAAGAGAAACACGCCAGCGAAAGCATAACCTCATGGCGGGGCAAATAATGACTAATCCATATTGTGTTGGTAAAATATGCGTTTTACCCCCCACCCTTCCCACAAAGACACAAGTAAGCGCAGTTAAGTTAATACAGTAATTTAGCATTGATGAAATAATGAATTTAACAAATGGTGCTACGCTGACAATGATGTGGATACGCCTTTGTTTAATGTTATGAAGAAGCTACATGCTGCTGAAGGGATTGAAGGAAGTAAGCAATCACTACTAAAGTAATGGACAAACGATAACCCCTGATAACCTAAACGCTGTTAAAGTAATTGTATAACAAAGTGCTACTATGGTGATGGACTGAATCAGCGCTGCTAAAGTAATGGCAACCGTAAGTACTGCTAAATTAATGACAGACGTAAGTACTGCTAAAGTAATGACGGACGTAAGAGCTGCTAAAGTAGTGACAGACGTAAACATTGCTAAAGTAATGAAAAACGTAAGCGCTGCTAAAGTAATGACGAGCGCAAACGCTGCTAAAGTAATGACGAACGTAAGCGCTGCTAAAGTAACGACCTACGTAGGCGCTGCTGAAGTAATGACGTAAGTAAACGCTGGTCAAAAGTCCACAGCTTCCATTACAGGTCATCCATAACAGACGAGGTCAGCTCATTCTGAGGTCAGTGTGCCTCAGGCAGCGGTGTTGGGAGGTTGTGTCGTGCCGTGCTCGCAAGCCTCTCTTGATGTGGACTTGAGCTGCAACAACTGCTCTTTTGAGAACCTGATTGAATTGTTTCATATACTGTTCATGTGCAACAGGGAAATGGAGGCCAGTCGATGACGATATGTGATTGGCTAAACGATCCAAAGCCTAAGCTGCATTGTTCAGCATCCGAATTTGAATACTGATGTGGAGTTAGTGCAGCGCCACATAATGATATGTGTTGGAGGGGCATGTGGTGCTGAACATGACACTGAGTTAGTGCAGCGCCACATAATGATATGCGTTGGAGGGGCATGTGGTGCTGAACATGACACTGAGTTAGTGCAGCGCCACATAATGATATGTGTTGGAGGGGCATGTGGTGCTGAACATGACATTGAGTTAGTGCAGCGCCACATAATGATATGCGTTGGAGGGGCATGTGGTGCTAAACATGACACTGAGTTAGTGCAGCGCCACATAATGATATGCGTTGGAGGGGCATGTGGTGCTGAACATGACACTGAGTTAGTGCAGAGCGACATAATAACACATCAAATCTATAAAACGCAAAGAGATCTTACTGCACTGCTATGTAATCATACTAGCCATCGTTATTATGTTGGATGACTCATATACCGTTGTCATATTTAGTCGTAAAAGAGAAATATAACTACGGTATAGTTTGGAGTAACTATTGCATAGTAGAGTCACCACTGTATAGTTCATTCAGAGTACACACTATATACCTACTCCTAACTGCATGTGTTGCATATATATATGTGCATATTGATGATATATATCAATATATTAGAATATTAAGCCGTCAATAATTTCGTAATGTTGCGCTATGGGTTTTGATGCAAAAAATTATATCGCACACCTACAGGTTTGATCTTCCATTGATGTTGCGAATGTTGTGCCGTCATGAGTTTGCGGAAGCAAATTTCCCTCGTGCAAGTAAAAGCGCAAATATCACTTCTGAACTGCTTGAAAGCCAAATAGCTTCAAGCAAATGTTGCTCAATCAAAAGAATTCACCGGAAATGCTCTGTGATTACTGTATCCTGGATACCAGCCGTTAGTTCAACCATTAAGATTGAAATTGGGCTGCAATTGGATTGAAAATGCTTTGGCTCCTACTCGGGGTTAAGTTTCCACCGTTACGAAGGAATTCAACTAAAAAAAAAAATAAGATCAGTTTCTTCGTCATACCACAAGGATGCGTTGCAGGGAATCTAAATTCACAATGATATATCTTCGGTAGGCGATATACATCATACCTTCGGATACCAAAAAAATTGAAAATTCATCATAAGTTTTAGAAATATTAAAATTTCATAGAAAAAAATCGGCTCATAGATACTACCCATGATGTACTTTAATGTCACATTCAATTGAGTTTTTTTCAATGACGGATTTGAAGCAATAACCTCAAAAATTGATGTATCTAAAGCTTTCGGTAGACCTCATCCCAACAGCCGCGACAAAAGTGAGCATAAAAAAACAGTAATAATTACAAAATGAATTAAAACCACAGTAATAGTACATTGGTTCCTACCAATGAACTAAAAATACTTGTTTAACTATGACATAAAAATACTAAGACAGCCGGTAAATGATACTAAAACATAGCAGTTTGTGGCTGATACAACCCTTCATTACTGGAACCATCTAAAGCTGTAGATCGTGATTGTCAATATCATTTCACATAACTGCCTAGGTATATTACACCACTTTGTGGTTGCCTACGTTATATCATTTCACGGTTTCCTATGTTACATCACTTTTCGGTTGCCTAATTGAAACACATCATGGTGGCCGGAGTTAAATTAGTTCATATTAGTTCACACTAATTTAACTTTTTCTGAAGGCAATCTTTCGCAGGTTGTATACGAAATAACTATATCCTGATTATTATGTTAATGTTGATCAAATCTTAGGGCTAGAAGAATGCAGGGCGGCCACCTACCAGCTGCCAAAGCTACATCACTTCACGGTTGCCAATACAATATCACTTCACGGCTGTCAATGCTGAATCACTTCACTGCTACAATGCTATATCACTTCACTGCTTCCAATGCTAGATCATTTCCTGGCAGCCAGTGCTTCATCACTTCACTGTCGGCCGGGCTCCATCACTTTATGGCTGCCAGCTGCTCCACCTCACCTTTCAGCTCCGCAGTCTGTTCAGATTTTCTCGCTTAGCCCGTATAGCTACCTAATAAATTTCAATAAAATTTTCATCAGCTGTTTACTTGGCATTTCATTACAAATCGAACATACCGGGATTTTGAGAAACTTCTGTTCAACAAAATGAGACTGTCTATTTCACAAACTATTGCGAAATATTTTTACTGCAAATATCAAACAATGTCATAAACAGTTGCTCTAAGTATTACACATATCAAGCCTTATTGTTTTTGTGAATTTGTCACGCATAGAAGTTTCAGTAGTACGTACAGATTTGCCAGTCATTACTAAGTGTAAAAGAATTAAGTGAAATAGCCTAAATAAAGTATGAAAAAATAATTTGACAACATATAACAATGCGTCTACGGCACCGTGCAGTCAGGTCCAATTGCCTTAGGGCCCAGTGTCCAGTCAATATATTGTGTGGTCTCTGGCAGATCCTAGTCCTTTAGTGCCAATACTTGTTAACTCATTGGTATCTTTGCTCACAGATGGAAAGAACCTTTAATGAGTCATCACCTCTTTTCAACCAAACTTGCAATCCTGACTTCATTCCCAAAACTGTCTGTAAGCAAGTTACCGCAAACTCATACATTAGCGGTAGTACATAACACATTTTAGCTGTTAATGAGGCTGCTGTATTTTTGCTAACGTTCTGAGGATCAATTGGGGGATTCCCATTGTTCAAATCAGATCAATGCAGGACAGTAACATACTACTGTAAAAAAAACTATCTCTACGGTTCCTTTTGTTTGTTAAATATTCGACAGAATCGAATGTAAGCAACTAGCAGCCGTTTGGCAGTATTTACTCGAACCCATTCAGATTTTGCAAAGGCAATTCTACCTTTGCTGCTATTCTGCAAATTTTGTGAATGCGAATTCAGCAACGTGAACGCTAGCGAAAATGTCACTGGTTCCAGTACTGTATGTGGCTTACCTAAAAGTGTGTATTAAGTTAGGTTAAACTAAAATAGGTTAGGTGAGTTAACAATAGGTTTAGTTCGTCTAGAACAAGCGTCTAATACGGAACAACTTATAGGCCATATAATATATCGGTGCCATATTATGTCTTTTCTACGGAATCGTGCCGATACGGCAGCTTTCGGCTTCTAGTTACTGCAGACTTTAACGACTGGTTCGCCAAAGTCGACTTAAGTTATGCTTGACGGGGCCAGAATTTCCAACAAGAGCGTTCGCTTCGCCACTTTGAATCAAGGATGATGATACTTAACAGGTTAGCGCACGCGGAGGACCCAAGCTGTCGTACTCCAGGTAATAAGTTTGTGACGTCACACGATGTTCATACTTAGATTCATAGCTATTTTCAATTGTTTCTTCATATCCCAGTCGGGCTTTCAGAGTGTCCTACTGTCGGTATGGGTGCACAGAAATACGTATTAAAGCATCTCCGAACTTTTTTTTAGGTTTTTGAGGGATAAAATTTTGAAAGAGCGTTGGCTTAAGACTTGTGAAAGAGCAGATTAATTCAACCCTGTAAATGGCCAGTGATGAGCAGTCGTCTCTGAAGCTGTTCCGTCAATTGTTTAGCTCTGCAGTACCTATTTTTACGTCCCCAAAGGCCTATTGAACCTTTCGCGTCGTCGCCAGTTGGAAATAACTAATCGGTGCACAAAATTTAATACAATAATGTTAATCAAGTTCATACTATTAGAAATTATAATCGGATGAGACTAAAATCGGTCTGCCACTACTTACTCTTCTTCACTCATCGACGGGGAGCCCTCGATTAACAACACCTACAGACTTGTAAAAAATAATCGCGAATAAGCATTAGAATATCTTGTAAAAGTGTACAAATATTCAGTCGTAATTTCTGAACAAATCTCATACTGTATGTCTCTCGTGGTGAAGAAGTTGCTTCCTCTAATTAAAATAGGCGACCGCAGGCCCAAACTCCACATCTCTACAAATTAGGGCAACGATCATCGATTGGCAGGTCAAATTACGGCTTTTAGTCCTAATAAATCGGGTTTAGGCGTTAACCCTTAATCGATTACCCACGACACTTTCGACAGCTTTATGTGGCTCATACCACAAAGAAGGCGTAACGTTAGTCAGCCGTCGTTGTCTATCAACAATCATGCTCATTATGTTTTCCCACCAGCATTTATACTTTGACATTTACATGCAGAGACGTACCGAATACGTACATAGAAGCTTAATCTACCCTCACCTGCCATATATGTGACGAAAGTTTGTGGAGGTCTGGCAGCCAAGAGCCACGGGACAGGCTGCATTGCAGGATCACCGAGTTCGTTGCATTAAGAATGAGCCTCAAAAGCTTCTTCTAAAGGCAATCTTTCGCAGGTTGTACACTAAATAACAATATCCTGATTATGTTAGTGTCGATCAAATCTTAGGGCTGGAAGAATACGGCCGCACAGAAAATGAGCCGTGGACAAGCAGTTTACGCTGGACGGGCGAAAATGGAGGTAATATGATTGGAAAACGTTGCCCTAGCGTGTGAATGCCAGATATGCCGACGCCGAATTCAAGTATGGCAAGAATTTAACGGTCCTGCCGGGAGGCTAACGTTCGAACTACAACATGAAAATTCAGCGCTGCAGCAGCCCACCACTGAGGATCGGCTTGCTTGCGTTGTGGGGGTGTGTTTTGCTGGTCGAAGGAGGCTGACTTTAGCGAGGGGGGATGGTCTACAGTAGGTCACACATTCATTACGGTTTAGTTCAAGTTAAGTCATATCCTCACCCTTTGGTATTTAGTATATAGTTAATATATTTAACGGCTTACCTGCAAGAAATATGTCAAAGTAGTCTCAGTGACTATATAGAGGTTGTAATGGGTGAAATCCGTTTGAAAAATATAATGAAAAAATATATTCATGCTAGCATTTTTTCAAGCAATGCGGTGATTTCTTGAATAAAGTAGAGCACTCTGAGAGCGCATACCTCCGCAATGCGAGGCAACGGTAGCAAAAAATTCAAATTGGCTCTGAAACCATAATTTTCATTGCATAAACTCCAAAATCTAATCATTTATGCCTTTTGATAGCGATAACAGCTTGTGCAATTTTCTTGAAGATCCGCTCATAATTTTCTGAGTTATACTGCCAACAAACGTTATGATAAACATGAGACAAACATACAAACAAATGAACCGATCTGCACCAAAATTTGATCATTTATGTCTTTTAACATTGCTAACAACCCCTATAAATTTCATAAAAATCCATTCATTATTTTTTGAGTTATTGTGCTAACAAGCACAAACTTAAAAACGGTGACAAACGAGTGAACGAACTAACAGATAATTACCAAAACCTAGTCATTTATTCTTTGTTATATACCTAACAACTCATGTTAGTTTCATAAAAATCCATCAATAACTTTTTTAGTTATGACATTGAGAAAAATGAGGCAGGCAAACAAACAAACGGATGGACACATCTTCACCAAAAGTTGATCATCTGTTCCTCCTAACATACCCAACAATCCCTGTAAATTTCGTCCAAATCGGTTGATAACTTTTTGAGTTATCTTGGTGACAGACAGACAAACACGACGAAAACATAACCTCCTTGGCATAGGTAAATATGATTAACATCATTAGTATTTTCATATATACCTCATGCAAATATATAGCTTAGGTAAATATGGGCGTGCTGGCGGAAAGTGCGTCAGTCCGTCATGGTTGTTTTAACGGCGTTTTTGTCATCGCTAATTACATTTCGTCGACGACTACAATTTCAGGACTGTCAGTAAACACTGTTTAGAAGGGTAACAGCACACATTTTTATTTATTTGCAAACAGCTAGAGTCGCCTTACGCACAAAAAATAAAACAATATAACGTTACACGATTACTGCTCCTTCAACTTCTCCTCAACTGTCCCTACGGCTTGGGTGTCCCAACAGGGACAGGCTCCCCTTAAGGAACCAGAGCTTCTGGAAATTGGCGCTGACCAGGGCACCTGGGAATGTCACCGATCGTGGGGCGCTTCTTCTCCACGGCAGGAGGAGGGTGGGAGGGATGTTGTACTTATGAAAAAATTTTCAAATTTCTATAAAGGAAATGTCAGTGACGGATTAACAGACTTTCTGCTGCACGCCCGCCTCTGTTTTTATGCTGTATTAAGTATTTATTTCTCTATTTCGTCGTGACTTCGCAGTCATAGAAAATCAAAAAAGTATTACGTCAACTACTGCTTCTTTTTCTTTTCCGTTCTCCGTGGATCTGTTGTGAAGAATACCTTAAATTTTCCTTTGCTGACCAACGGTTCAGTTTGTCAATTCTGACCTCAGAGCAATAAAGTTTTTCTATGAGAATCAAATGCAATTCTGTATCCATGCTACCGATGCGGAGTACTTCAAACTTGTTTATTTCTTAGATTGCAATTTCTACAAAATCGTTCGGAAAGAAATTGAAAGAAAAGTTCAAAAAATTTTAACCGGTAAGTCGCTGAGTCTCAGTGGTATCTCAGATACCAACTTTTAAAAAAGGACGGAGGGACCAACCAAACCAACCGACCAACTAAGAAAGCAAATAAGCAAGCAGCCGAAAACAAACTAAACTGTGCATTTCGCTTTATTGCAGGGCAAGATTTTGCTAATTTCTGAAGTAGGTAATATAAATCTTCCATAAGTGAAAGTTGATGACCTAAAAATATATACATAGGTTCGTAAAGTAACCAAATTTCTCTTGAATTCAAGCAATACTTTAAAAGTTATGAATCATCTGCATCATGAACACTTGTTACTGTAAATCGTTATAGGTATTGCAGGTCTCTGATGATGCCCAGGAAATGACGCTTGGCGGCTACCGAATAGAAGCGAATTGTTTCAGGCCATACAGAAGGTTTGTCCCTCGCAGATGTAACCAAGGAGCTAGGGAGAGATCGAAAACCTTTGTCTTCAGACGTAGAGAACCCGAGAAAAGTCTTTCATCTCGTGATACTTTTGAAAAATACTCAGACAAGTCTGCAGGTATCCAAACAGCATATGTGCTGTCATATCTAGCAGAGCTGGCATATCTCCTCTGTCCAGACAAATCCGAGACCATGTTTTGAATGAATTGGCGAGGAACGTTAAGCTTGCCGCCAGGCCTCCGTTGAACAAAACTTCATAAGGAAAAACGCATTGTCTGGGCATGAAAAGGCGTGAAAACAAAATTCCTTAATGTTTTTTTTATGGATGAGACTAGAGCTACCCTTGATGATCCGAATGGATGGGTCAAAGTGTAGAGTCCTCTTGGAGCCCCTATTCCACTTTGATTGCGACGCCAACAAGGAGGTGGGGTGTTATGTTTTGGGCCAGTATCATAGGTGACTAGCTTATTGGACTTTTCCGAGTGACAGAGGGTGTTATACTTACGAATCAAGCTTACATAAGGCTTCAATATGAGCATTTGCCTTTATGGCTCGATGACCTACCATTTGCATGTCGCCTTTAAATGATTTCCATGCGCGACAAGGTTCCGTCCCAGTCAGCGAAGGTTACCGACCACTCATTCCTTGGCTCTCTGGGCATCAGAGAAGAGCGTCTTATGACTTAGCCACCTGGCTCTACTGACCTTAATCCAATTGAACAGTTCTAGTCAATTTGAAAAGGGGCTTTATAAGGAGTCTGATATACATCGAAAGACAGCATTTGGCTGAAAATTACTGATGTTGCTGGCACCTTATCATCATCTCAAGTTCACCGACTGACTTTCTGAGCAAGCTGTCTAACGTAATTCAAAGAATGGAAGTGATGGTTACACATAATTTGCTTCTGTAACGTATATCTATTTGATTTATTCGATAAGTTTGTTTATATTTTTGCTGATGACTTCATTGTTCGAATTAAACACAATCGTATTGTTGTATCACCCTAAATATACATTTTTAGCAACCTACAAAGAAGTGATTGGCAATTAAAATAATACAGAACAACTCACAACTTTTAGAATAATGAGTGAATTAAAGAGAAATTTGGTCAGTTTACGTACCTAGTTGTAATTTTCAGGGCACCAACTTTCATTTACGGTACGTGAGATTTATATTACTACAGAAATTAACAAAGCTTTGACCTACAATAAAGCGATTTACACAATTCAGGCACAAATTTATACAACATATAGTGAGATGTCTGCAGAATTGTTTCAATTGCGTTTGTTTCCTGCATCGTGGCCACGGGCAGGTGACACAAGAGTATGCTGCGCTGTTGAGAGTTTCTGGCCAATTGGAGCTTTTGATTGTATATTTTTTGGAGCCGAAGCAACGGAAGGGCGGTACTGCCTGGCCTATTGTATTGTAAAAAGAGAAGAACGAAATGGCAAATGCAAAAGCTTGTCTTGTTGCAAAGACAGCATCTTGAGTATAAACTAGAGAGTAGTATAATCGACACATTTTCGTCGTGTAGTGTGCAGCCTGCGAGTTATGCTGAGCCAGTCTTGCACTGTGCTATTTCTGAATTATATACGGTGTGCTGTCTCTGAATTATACTGAGCCGGCTCACTGTCTACTTTCCTTCATCTTGCAAGCAAGGAGGCTCCGAATGATCTATGATATGCACAGAATTTCTCTACTGTAATGCTAATAATTTTTAACTCATTTCATCCAACAGCATCAAAATAGTGGTACTGGCGGTGCAAATAGTGAACCATCGCCGTGCCGCAGCTGGCAGTGTAAATAGTGAACCATCGGCCGCGCTGCAGCTGGAAGTGTAAATAATGAACTATCGGCCGTGCTGCAGCTGGCAGTGCAAATAGTGAACCATCGCTCGTGCTGTAGCTGACAGTGTAATACTCATATGTGTGATTTGTGTTAAGACAAGCTATTATTTCAGTGATGAGGGAGTTCTTCTTACTAAGCCTTCCGCTGCTTCTCTTACCAGGTATGTACTTTACACTATTAGATGCCGTTCTATTTATATGTACTCTATTACAGGGAGAGTTTATGTTGTTTTGACGCGTCCTATTGTCTGTGTCGCACCACTTTAATTCTGCGCTGGATTATCTTTCAGTGGCACGTCTTATTCAGTTGGACTTAAGCGCAGAGTGCGATAGGGTTTACAAACAATTTAGAAACTTTGGTGTAGGTCGTGGTGCATCGTCAATTATTCATTATATAATTCCTGAGCGTACACAGCGTGCGTCTGTGAACTGTTGTTTCAGAGCATCTATCGGGGCGGTTTGAGGAGTTCCTCTCGGCAACGTTCTTGGCCCAATGTTGCTCATTCTGTGCAATAGCTGCAGTCTCTCTTGCTTGGAAAACACGCTATAATCAGTTATTCCAACGATTTCACTCAGTCGGCTTTGATTTGAACTGCTGGCATGTGTGAGGCGGGCGCCAAGCCTTTGAACAGGGACCTGCCTTGCAATAATGCATGGTGCTCTTCCTGGAGCAGGAAGCTGAATGCAGACAAGACTACATCCGTGACTGTATGTCAGCGTTGTGCGAATTTCAACAGCATCTACCTCTGAACAAAGGTAATACTGTGCTGCAGGAGTCAAGTTCTCTGGAAAGACTCAAGGTCCTTATAGCTTAGAATCTTACGTTTGAGGTGTCCGGTCTCACTTGCATCGAGTAGGGTTGGGCTTTTGCGTAGGGTGATAACGATGTAGTTCGTAGATGCTTCTATGCTTTTTCGCTGCTTCTGTTAGAAATATGCTCCCCTGTCGGGCTACGGCTGCAGCCAGTCACCTTCCACTGCTGGACATGCTTTTCAGCTTGGCCTATCGACATGGTGCCCAAAATAGTTTGGTAAATTCCTTCCTTTCAGAGAGTGTTACTTGCCTCAGGATGTTCTATATTGTATTCAACATTGGAAAATATGCTGTATTTCTTTGTTCTTGCCTCCAAGATTTTTGGGAGAAACACACGATCTGCAGTTGAAGCCTATATCTTGAAGTTGGAAACTGTTATGGGCCAGAGTCGTCAGTTCCGTCGATATTTTATGCCTGCAACTGTGATGGAATGAATCCATTCCTGGGGTCGTGTTTGGCCACATCAGCGTGCAAGGGCTCAAGTCAGCCGTGAATAGTTTTTGAGGGGTTGCTCACAAGCGCATTTAAGTAACGCCAGCCTTTTCGGAATCCCACATACCGCGCTGCAGCGCAACTTCCACGACAAGAGTCTGAAAGGCACTAAACACCGAACAGATATTTCTCTAGAGGGCGGGCACATATGTAGCGCCCCGACTGTCACCAATGCAGCGCCGCTGTTGCTGCGCTACCGCAAGCGGAGAAAAAGCAATTGAAAAATAAATAAACCACCTTACATGTCTCTATGCTGTAGAGCATACAAGAGGGACACAGCATGGCCAGTAACAGTGTTCATATGTATCTTTATATGCAATACCTACACTGTACTCGTAGCTAACCTTTAATACCGTTAAAGTTCCGCGAAGTTCGTCCTGGTGGCGTTATGCATTTCACCTGTGTCGTGCGTAGGGGAAGCTACATGTTGTGACCAGCAGGAGGGCCAGGAGCAATCTAGTTACCTTTAGGTATATCGCGCGTAACCGCTTAAAGCTGGTTTGTCGGAAGCTTTTAGAAAGTGTGAGTCCATTGAAAGTTTGAACTTCAGAGCCTCAATGATAGAGACGTTTCGAATATGACGGGGCATATTTCTTGAAAGCCTTGCAACCCGAACTGTGAAGCTGTTAAGTTATTCTCTATAAGCTAGTATTGCTAATCAAACTTTAGGGCGCCCGTAAGCTCTATCAGAGTAACATCACTAGCAGGTAAGTAGCAAGAATCAGCGCTTCTTACGTACGCCTGCACACACATGCAGTGCATTGTCCGCTGAAGTTCTCTGCTGATCGCTGCGATCCAACCCTCCTAACTTGCTTGGATAACTTTGAGCTAAACAGCAAGCATGGAGTACTGGGAGGCCATAAGGCGCTGAGTAGGGTAAAGCGACGGAGCTGCAAGGCGGCCATAAGGCGCCGAGTAGGGTAAAGCGACGGAGCTGCAAGGCGGCCATAAGGCGCCGAGTAGGGTAAAGCGACGGAGCTGCAGGGCGGCCATGAGGCGCTGAGTAGGGTAAAGCGACGGAGCTGCAGGGCGGCCTAAGGCGCTGAGTAGATTAGATTACATTAGATAGGCGGCAGTAGACGAACCAAAAGGCCCATTCCCAAAGAGACACCGGGACTTACACCCCGGCCCTCTATGAGCTATTGCCATTATGTTAGTAGGATGTAGAGGAATGGAGAAACGAGAGGAGAAAAAATGAAGACGAAAGAGAAAAAAGAAAGGAGAAATAAAAAAGAAGGGGGAGAAGAATCTACGCCAAAGCGATGGTCATGAATGCCCGCAAGTAGGATCGATGGCCGCTGATATGCGGAGCTTAGTTATATAGATGGAGCGGAAGTGAGAAGAAGTCAGCTTAAGATGGCCTGGGAAGCTTTGGCCGTTAGTAGCGTAAAGCGACGGAGCTGCAGGGCGGCCATAAGGCGCTGAGTAGGGTAAAGCGACGGAGCTGCAGGGCGGCCATAAGGCGCTGAGTAGGGTAAAGCAACGGAGCTGCTGGGCGGCCATAAGGCGCTGAGTAGGGTAAAGCGACGGAGCTGCAGGGCGGTCATAAGGCGCCGGCTGGAGAAGCGTTGCAGGGCTGCCATGGGGCGCCGGTTGGAGCAAAGTGAAGTAGCTGTAGGGCGACCGTAAAGCACCGGCTGGAGTAAAGTGATGGAGCTATAGGGCGGCCATGAGGTGCCGGTTGGAATAAAGTGACGGTGCTATAGAGCGGTCATGAGGTACCGGCTAGAGTAGAGTGACGGAGCTGTAGGGCGGCCATAAGGCACCCGCTGGGGTTAAATGACAGATCTACAGGGCGGCCATGAGGTGCCGGCTGGAGTAAAGCGACGGAGCTGTAGGGCGGCCATGAGGTGCCGGCTAAAGTAAAGTGACGGTACTGTACGGGTGGCTCTAAGGTGCCGGCCGGAGTAAAGTGACGAAGCTGTAGGGCGGCCATGAGGAGCCGGCCTTAGTAGAGTAACGGAGTCGTAGGGCGGCCATACACTGAGTAAAATATTAATGCACGTAGGTATTTCACAGAGAAGCACCAGGAGGCTTGTAGGTGTTTCATGGCGTAGTTTGGTGTGCCATCGCAGCATACAGAAAAACATATTTCAGTTTGAAAAATATATTTCCGCAAAAACAAAGAGAGCGAAAGCTTTGTAGTTTTGTTACACGTGCGAAGCGAGACGCAGTCACATATTAACACGGAGATCGCTAATGTTATTCAAAGTTTCGTCTCTTCAGGTGCATCAATTTTACCTGTTTTAGATGCATCATCGGCTTTGTCACAAAATTGAAACACATAAGTGCATCAACGCCTGCCAAGTCATCACAGGACCCTATATGCATCATCATGATGCACTTTATTTATATGATGAACTTGCGTGTTTCGGTTTTGGGACAAAGGTGAATGTAATTTTGATGCATCTAAGTGCATCAAAATTTCTCTCAGTGTTATAGGGTGCCGGCTGGTGCCAAGCGAAGACGCTGCAGGGCGGCCATGAGGTGCCAGCTGGGGTAAAGTGGCGGAGCTGTAAGGCGGCCATTAGGTGTCGGCTGGAGTAAAGTGGTGGAGTTGCAGGGCGTCCATAAGGCGCCGGTTGGGATAAATTCGCGGAACTGCAGGGCGGCCATATATGGCGCCGGCTGCTGTAGCGTTGCAGGGTGGCCATGAGGTGCCGGCTGGAGCAAAGTGCAGGAGCTGTAGGGCGGCCATGAGGTGCTAGCTGGAGTAAAGTGACGGAGCTGTTGGGCGGCCATAATTATGGCGCCGGTTGGGGTAAGGCGACGGAGCTGCAGGGTGGCCATGCGGTGCCGGCTGGAGCAAAGTGAAGGAGCGGTAGGGCGGCCATGAGGTGCTAGCTGGAGTAAGGTGCGGAGCTGTTGGGCGGCCAAAAGGCGCCGGTTGGGGTAAAGTGACGAAGCTGTAGGGCAGCCACGAGTTGCCGGCTGGAGTACAGTGGCGAAACTGTAATGCGGCCATAATTCGCCGCCTGGGGTAGCGTTGCGTGGAGACCATAAGACGCAGGTCGTAGTATAGCGACGCGGGGCTGCAGGGCGGCTGTAAAATGTCGGTTATAATATAGCGACGCGGGGTTGCAGAGTGGCAATTAGAAGCCGGTTGCAGCATAAAGTTACGGGGCTGCTAGGCGGCCACAAGGCGCCGGGTGTAGTATAGTGACACGATGCTGCACGGCGCTTGTGTGTGGTCCTACGTCCATCTGATGAGCGGTTGCTCGGCTCGCTCGTTTTCACCGTAGCGCTTGTCCGAAAGCAAGCGATGTTGCGCCAGCAAGGTTGCGTCAACTCCAATAAAATTGTGTCTCTGCCAACAAAGACGTAGCGTTGCAGGGCGGCCATGAGGTGCCGAGTGGAGTAGAGTTCAGCATTGCAGGGCAGCCATAAAGCGACGGCTGGAGTATTGTTGCAGGGCAACCATAAGGCGACGGCTGTGGTAGCGTTGCAAGGTGGCTATAAGGGCGCCGGCTGGAGTAGCGTTGTAGGGTGGCCACCATATGCTGGTTGCAGTATAGACTTGAGGAGCTGCAGGGCGCCATAAGACGCCGATCGTAGTATAGCGTTGTGGGGCTGCAGGGTGGCCATAAATCGCCGGTTGTAGTATAGCGTAGCGGGGTTGCACTGCAAGGCGGCCATAAGACGCTGGTCTTAATATAGCGTTTAGGGGCTGCACTGCAGGGCGGCAAAAGACGCCGGTTGTAGTATAGAGTTGCAGCGCTACAGGGCGGCCGCAAGGCACCGGTTGTAATGTAGCGTTGCGGGGCTGAAGGGCGGCCGTAAGGCACCGGTTGTAGTATAGTAACGCGGGGCTTCAGAGCGGCCACAAGACGCCTATTGTAGTATAGCGACGCGGGGATGCCGGGCAGCCACAAGACGCCGGTTGTAGTATAGCGACGCGGGGCTGCAGGGCGACCGTAAGGCACCGGTTGTAGTATAGTAACGCGGGGTTTCAGAGCGGCCACAAGACGCCTATTGTAGTATAGCGACGCGGGGATGCAGGGCGGCCACAAGACGCCGGTTGTAGTATGGCGACGCGGGGATGCCGGGCAGCCACAAGACGCCGGTTGTAGTATAGCGATGCGGGGATGCAGGGCGGCCACAAAACGCCGGTTGTAGTTTAGCGACGCGGGGATGCAGGGCGGCCACAAGACGAATATTGTAGTATAGCGACGCGGGGATGCAGGGCGGCCACAAGACGCCGGTTGCAGTATAGCAACGCGGAGCTGCAGGGCAACCGTAAGGCACCGGTTGTAGTATAGTAACGCGGGGCTTCAGAGCGGCCACAAGACGCCTATTGTAGTATAGCGACGCGGGGATGCAGAGCGGCCACAAGACGCCGGTTGTAGTATGGCGACGCGGGGATGCCGGGCAGCCACAAGACGCCGGTTGTAGTATAGCGAAGCGGGGATGCAGGGCGGCCGTAAGGCACCGGTTTTAGTATAGCGACGTGGGGATGCAGGGCGGCCACAAGACGCCGGTTGTAGTATAGCGACGCGGGGATGCAGGGCGGCCACAAGACGCCGGTTGTAGCATAGCGACGCGCTGATGCAGGCGGCCGTAAGACGCCGGTTGTAGTATAGCGACGCGGGGATGCAGGGCTGCCACAAGACGCCGGTTGTAGTATAGCGACGCGGGGATGCAGGGCGGCCGTAAGACGCCGGTTGTAGTATACGTAGTGACACGGCGCTGCACGGCGGTTGTGTGTGGTCAGTAGGGTTGCGTCAGCTCCAATAAAACTGTGTCGGTGCCTGTAAAAAAAGTCGTGCCAGCAACGTTGCACCTGCACCAGCAAGGTTGCGCCATTGCCTTTCAGGTTGCGCCTTCACTCGTTACGGTTTGTCAGCGCCCGCCAAGTTGCACTTCCTCTCGTCAGATAGTGCCAGATGGTGCTTACGTTCTCCAAGTGGTGCTTACATCTACCAGGTTCTGCATACGAACGTCAGGTAACGTCTACACCCGCCACGTTGCCTCAGCACCAGTAATGTGGCAGCGAGACATGAGCTCTCTTAAGCGGACAGTCATCATGTTCGTCCGTATTCGCCAAGGAGGCTTTGCTGCTGCAGAAAACGCCATCAACTGCGCCAAGTTATGCGCCAGGGCCTGTGTTTCTGTGACTGATAAATCGTTGTTTACATCACACAAGACTCCGGCAACGGCAGCGCGTCCTGCGCATCGTTCTCAAACTACCTGCCCTACTACATTGAAGGCTCGTTTCTTTCACTTCTTTTGGAAATAATAATGAAATCGTAATGAAGGGAATTTAGTACATGGAATTATCGTAATCAGGCGAGAGAATATACACGCAAGTTTTTAGAATCGGCAGAGTGGTGCTAGAGTGGTAGAGATATACTTATTATCATTACAACTCCACGCCCGGGCCATCACGGACAGGTAGTACAACCCAAATGAAGCATTTTGTAATACTGGGAAGCCCGAAATGCTGCTAAAGAAAATCCAACACAAAACCATAAACAGCTGACTTAAGCGCCTGCAGGCCAACACGACCGAAAGACGATGCCAGCAATGAATTCCAAACCCCAACGGACCAGGGCACGAAGCACCGGCTGAATTGACGAGTTCGGCATCTAACACTCTCCAAAGTGAAAGAGTGCGAGTTATCCGCAGCAAGTGTCACCCTCGTAAAGACCTTGAGGGCAGGGACAGAAGAATACAACGAATGTCTCTCATTGTTGTTGTCCAGCCACCTCTCTCTTATGGGACAGATTCACCAGATCATTTTTGGC
Organism: Parhyale hawaiensis; assembly: GCA_001587735.2. Taxonomy (NCBI): domain Eukaryota; kingdom Metazoa; phylum Arthropoda; class Malacostraca; order Amphipoda; family Hyalidae; genus Parhyale; species Parhyale hawaiensis. The sequence continues at coordinate 14,894,109 of LQNS02004412.1, read as the reverse complement.
GGACAGCCTGCTGGCTGAACTAGCAAGTCGGCCCAGTAGACGCAAGTGACTGTCACAAGCTGAAGCTCAGACCGGTAAGCAATACTCCAACACCAGCAGCAAAAAAGCATATGAGTAGATGCGGGCAACCTCACTGTCAATAAACACAGAATTCATCTTACGCAGGAGCCCAATCTTACTGGAAGTATGTGACACCAGTTACCCAATATATTCTTCGGAAGTAAGCTTCTCATCAACAACATCACCGAGAATCTTCAAGGAGCTAGACTCCTAAAAGCAAAGTGTCATCTATCTTCAAATGTGGATGCTGCAGTGACATTGTCCGAGACCGATTGACAATCATAGACTTGGTCTTCCTGGCATTCAACTCTTACTCCATTTCGAGCACCATGCACAAGTGCACGACAGATCCCTATTCAGCGACTGGACGACATCATTACGCATTCTGGGGCAGGTATCACTGCTATATGAGTGGAATTGTCGGCATAGTTGATCATCGTGCTCTCTAGCGAAGAGAGCATGTCATAAGTATGCAGTACGAGCAGCAGCGGACCAAGGACGCAACTCTGGAAAATGCCAGACTCCACCTCAACTAGGCACTGAAAAACCGTCAACAGACACACTCAGCGTTTGCTCAGAACAAAATCACGAATGACTGACAGTTCCCTACCACCCACTCCAAACGACTCCAACTTGTACAATAGACCCCTGTGGTTGACCTTGTCGAACGCCGCGCTAAAGTGGAACTGTACAAGGCGTGCCTCAGACCCACAATCCACCGCAGACTGCAAATGGTTTGTCACTGACAACAATGCGTTACAGCAACCCAAACCAGTTCTGTACGCAAACTGATCAGCTGGCAGCAAACCCGTAGCTTCTGCAAAATGACCAAGAAGCAACTAGTTTGTCGAACACCTTCGACAAAATAGGCGTCAGCGTAATAGGTCGATAGCTGGCAACATGGGGCGACTCCGGACATTTGGGAATGGGAGCAACATTCCCAGTACACCAACAACGGGCAAAAATTTCCTAGCCGGAAAATCACTCCAAGCTTAGGGGCGAGAACGCCAGCAAGCTACTTATAAAACAGAGGAAACATACCCACCGGGTCCACACCTCCATAAGGATTAAGGCCCTCAAGCAGCACCCTGATAGTGCCAGATCTGAACGTCAAAAAGGTTGAGCGAGGTTCAGGGTGACAACGCATCCCTGCTCTGCTTCCGTCAACGTGAGCCGACAAGAGTTTCGCACTAGCCTTGGGATCAGCAATAACACCACAACAGGGACACACAAGGGGCGGCAACGAAGGTTCAGCACCAAAAAACGAACCCTATAGCTCACTCCACCAACGATATTGATGGTCAATACTCAGTAGAGACTCCCTGGAACTCTGCCTATGACGATGCTGTGCCCTCTCATACACACGCTTAGCCTCGGCCCTGCGATCCACATTGGTCTGCCGCAACGCGCAGTCACGCGAACGCCGCCAAGCCCGATAAGTCGCTTGTTTATCTTCAAAAGCTAACCGACACAGGTCGTCAAACCACGGTTTTCCCGAGCCCTCACAAGAATAGTCCTTTTCGGGACAAATCTTTCCAAAACAGACACTCAAGTCGTTAAGCTTAGAGATAGGATCCTCACTGCAAATAATCTGGCGCCAAGGTAACGGCCTTACTGCTCTAGTTACAGCATCCCAGTTAGCCCTGCTCTTAACGAACACCACTCTCCTGGTGTCTATTACAGGAACAACCTGGTTCAGGCCCAAAAACACAAAATGTGAGTGATCTGAAGTGCCAATAGGGGAGCCAACTGACACAGTCCTCAAGTCCGGGACATCAGTCATGACGAGGTCTAGACAATGGGCTTGGGCTATCGGTAATGATCGTTTAGAACCATTTTAGCCCCTGAAATCGTTAAGTTTACTTACAAATACTGCGGCCAGTTTACTAACCTCAACATCACAGCTCTGGTTTAGCTTGAAGAGGAAATTTTATGAGGGATGTACCCCATCCTCAATAGAGGAGACCTTAAAGTAGAACCTAAGAAGTTCTTGAGTCAGTAATTATCAACTCAAGGCGGTCGCTCGGTATATGCTATGATCAAAAGAATATATGGTTTTATTTGCCAAAGAAGGAGCTTGTTTTCTTGCATTTTCTTTCAGATATTCTTCCCTGTGTCTCGTTATTTAAACGATTCGTCGTTAGTAGGGATACATCGTATCATCTCTTACTTAGCAAGCATATGAGACAGCTGGAATGAAGCTTGCCCCGAATGGCAAGGGACCGAATGCATGCGTGCGTTCATTGCAGGCTGCTTGCGTTTGTTGCTGGTTGCGTGCCTTTGTTGCTGGTTGCGTGCCTTTGTTGCTGGTTGCGTGCGTTCGCTGCTGGCTGCGTGCGTTCGCTGCTGGCTGTGTGCGTTCGTTGCTGGTTGCGTGCGTTCGTTGCTGGTTGCGTACGTTTGTTGCTGGTTGCGTGCGTTCTTTGCTGGCTGCTTGCGTTTGTTGCTGGTTGCGTGCGTTCGTTGCTGGTTGCGTGCGTTCGTTGCTGGTTGCGTGCGTTTGTTGCTGGCTGCTTGCGTTTGTTGCTGGTTGCGTGCGTTTGTTGCTGGTTGCGTGCGTTCGTTGCTGGCTGCGTGCGTTCGTTGCTGGCTGCGTGCGTTCGTTGCTGGCTGCGTGCGTTCGATGCTGGCTGCGTGCGTTCGTTGCTGGCTGCTTGCGTTCGTTTGAGGCTGCGTGCGTTCGTTACAGGCCAGCTGTTGATCCCACAGTCAGACGGACGCCCTCAGCAATATCTGAGCGGCTCCGTTAAAACACATATTTGTTGATGAAACTCCGTAAATTTGCATGTATAGTGCCAGGCCAGCGGCAACCTGGCCATTTGCAGCGGTTAGCTGCAGCGGCAAGTTGCAGCGGTTATCTGCAGTGGCGAGTTGCAGCGGTTATCTGCAGTGGCGAGTAGCAGCGGTTAGCTGCAGTGGCGAGTTGCAGCGGTTATCTGCAGTGGCGAGTAGCAGCGGTTAGCTGCAGTGGCGCGTTGCAGCGGTTAGCTGCAGTGACGAGTTGCAGCGGTTAGCTGCAGTGGCGAGTTGCAGCGGTTATCTGCAGTGGCGAGTAGCAGCGGTTAGCTGCAGCGGCAAGTTGCAGCGGTTATCTACAGTGGCGAGTAGTAGCGGTTAGCTGCAGTGGCGAGTAGCAGCGGCGAGTTGCAGCGGTTAGCTGCAGTGGCGAGTTGCAGCGGTCAGCCGCATTGACAAATCAGATTCGGATTGCTTTTTATCCTAAATTATCCGTTCAAGAAACAATTCTATAAAAGCAGGGACGCAACACAAAACAGGGCAACATTGATCATGAAATCAGAAACGCATCGACGTGGAAACCGATTCATTCATAAAAGCTCATACTTCATCCATAACAGCGTTATATCTCTTTTGTCTTCTCCCTTTTTTCCACCGCAGTGGATATTTCTTCTAGATGAGCCTCTATTTCCTCTGTCATGGCCCTATTTTCATCAATTTTTCTTCTACCTCATCCATATAAGCAGCTATTTTTTTCCTTGCTAGCCGTGTTCTCACCTATTTTCATCTATAAGTGTTCCTATTCTGTCTATAACGGTACTTATTTCATTCATTACGACAAACCTATTAAAAAAAAACAATGGCCTTTTTCATCCATGGCTGCTCTTCGGTCGACATTTGTTGTCGTTATGTCATCCACGAAAACGCCTTCGTTTATTTTGATTGAGCAATAGCATAACTGAATGAAATTTTATTTTTAAAATTTTGGTTTATTTATCTTTACGACAATATCCAGGAGTTTATATCGTTTGTAGGACCCTGGGCCGTCTTAACTACTATAGCAGCGCAACATCTCTACACAGTGATCAGCCAACATTACGGCAGTTCAGTGCTGAAACATACGCGTACTGTAGAGTGCAGCAGCGCAACATCTCTACACAATTATCAGCCAACATTACGGCAGTTCAGTGCTGAAACACACGCGTACTGTAGAGTGCAGCAGCGCAATATCTCTACACAATGATCAACCAACATTACGGCAGTTCAGTGCTGAAACACACGCGTACTGTAGACTGCAGCAGCGCAACATCTCTACACAGTGATCAGCCAACATTACGGCAGTTCAGTGCTGAAACACACGCGTACTGTAGACTGCAGCAGCGCAACATCTCTACACAATGATCAGCCAACATTACGGCAGTTCAGTGCTGAAAGTCACGCGGGCTATCGACGGCTAAGGCCACTTACCAAGTAGTGCGTAGCTCGCGCTGCCTTTGATGTGCATGCAATTGACCCATAGCCTCCCTGAGACGGTCCTGAGAACACATTATGACTGTGTGGCTATTGTATAGGCTGGTGTGATGTCCGACTCGGAGTGTGTGTAGGTGTCTGTGTTTATCTAGGTGTTGGTAGGCGTGTGCATATGCAGGTGGGTGTGCGAAGTTGTTCTTGTGTGTAGTGTGTAGGTCTGCGTGTAAGTTTCACAGTTTTCATTACGACGTTTTTTTTATCAGTAAGTGATTTTTTTTTCACTTTCATTCGTGACCTTTTTCAGATAGATTAATAAATTTTCTCAGATCGACTTGTGAGATTTTCGAGTCTTACTGATGAATGTGTTCAGATGTAGTAGTGAAATTTTTCCAACCGATTGCCGAACTCTAGCGAATCTAAGTATTGAAAATCGTTCAATACATAGCTCATCAGCCATGTCCATCCGGTCTCAGCCGTTGGCGCCTGGGGGGGGGTGGTAGGGGGCGCATTGTGTGC
>LQNS02004412.1:14843162-14856349 GCA_001587735.2 Parhyale hawaiensis | reverse complement strand
TGCTGCAGTCCAAAGCTCGCTCTTGTTGGTGTCAACAGACAGCTATGCTGCAGTCCAAAGCTCGCTCCTGTTGGTGTCAACAGACAGCTATGCTGCAGTCCAAAGCTCGCTCCTGTTGGTGTCAACAAAGCCCAAAAGTAACAAGACCAGGCCGCCCGCTCCCGTGTTTCTCAAGGCAAGCCTCTCTCTCTACTAATTACGTTTGCGTTGAGAGCAAGAAAGTTATCTTAAAAAGAACATTATTATCCAGGCTTCCTTTGTGGCCGTAGCAAGATTTTACTCTGAGCTCTGGGAAGAAACATTGCATCTTGCCTGGCAATGCTGGATGGGGCCGCGGACGGTCTGCCTATGTGCGGGCTTCGTGTACGCTATACTATAGGTGCCGCATAGTCGGCTCGGGCGAGCTAAGGCCTACGTGCACGCTTGCTTTTGTCTGGCCCGTCCGCCTTTGGAGGAGCTCCATATATTCTCAATGTGCAGTGAAGATGAGGCCCTAATAATGTGCACAGTCATTATTTGACCGCTGAGGTGCATGTAACCTGCAGAAATCTCCTTGAGCACAGATCGTTGATAATGCCTTAGAATAGTACTGAACGTCTGGGCATCATTTGAATTCTGACGTAAGGATCCTAGTTGAATCCCTATGAGCATTTAAGACGAAGCTCACTTCCAGTGGCCATGGCAGTGACTATTTTCTTTTTTCGCAACAGTTTATAGAAATTTTGAGTCGTTCTAGTTCAAGAACTTTATTATACATTACAAAGCGTAGACAGAACAGCCTGCCTGTATGTCTTCTGCTGACCAGTTGCTGCTGACACTGCTGCTCACCAGCTGATGCGGACAGCATGTTAATATCTGATGCAGCACTTGTCTAGCACACTGCTGGTACAGCACCTGTCTAGAGTTGGTACACTGCTGGTACAGTACCTGTCTACAGTTGGTACACTGCTGGTACAGCACCTGTTTACAGTTGGTACACTGCTGGTACAGCACCTGTCTACAGTTGGTAAAGGTAAGGTGAACTTGGCCACACCCAAACTGGGAAACCAACACGCATTGGTACGTGCTGCAGATATAGCCAACCGGCTCGAGAGAAGTGTGCGGATGCAGTCGACCACTGACCATCGTGAGCTATAGCGCCATCGATGGAAGGCTCTTATGCAACGACCCGTTCCCTACCCTCCCCATTTCTGTGGAAAAATAAGTACCTCCACGGCAGCCGTGCAGATATCAAACGCTGAGTTATCGCGTCAAACGCTGCAAGAGCTAGCGTGCCTGGGTTGGCATTCGCACCTGCAACACTCAGTGTCATGCGCTCAGCGCCCTAGGTTGCCGCTACTGCCTATGATTAATACAGAGCTAGTGCAACAACCGCCAGCAGTTGGTACAGAGCTGGCACAGCACTGCCTATAGGTTGTACTGAGTTTGTACAGCACCTGCCTAAAGTTAGTACATAGCTAGTACAGCACCTACAAGTACTGTAGTTACTACGCAGCTGGTACAGCGTCTGTCAACAGCTGGTACAGAGCTGATATAGTCCACCAAAACCTTGGGTTCCTATTCTTCGGAAACTTTAAAAAAAGCAGCATTTGCTCGAAATGCGGGGACACTGAACAAGGAAGAAGATACACCATCGGGCGGCCGATTGATTGCCTATTTTTCTAGGATCGTTTCTTGAGCAAAAAAATTTGTCCGCGACCAGCAAGAACTGGCGCTTCATTTGTTTCTTTTTTATTTGTCCCATCGCCGAGATGGCTAGGAAGCAAGTTTGTGAAGCTCTGCCTCTTGCAGAGGCTCTTCGTTGGGTATTTTGAAAATGTGTGTTGAGAGGTGATCTGCATGGGCAAACTGTGACTATTAGCCTCCTGCAGCAGGAAACTTGCTCGTGCTGGTCATCTACAGCAGGAAACCTGCTCTTATTAGCCTCTAGTTGCAGGAAATTTGTGCCTTTTGATTCCCTCTAAAGAGGTACTTAATTCCGTCTGTTCGCCTCCTGTAGTACAAAACTTGCAGGTTTTGGTTCCCTTCACTAGAAAATTGGGACGCATAATTGAATAACGTGACAGGTTAATTATCGCCGAACGTTTTTGAGATGGTTCTACGTAGCTCCCTGCGTGACGTCACGTGGAGCGAAACTTTGTGAGTAATTGGGTGTCGGTGAGGTAGCAACAGTTTTGGGTGATTTTCAATCCTGTCGATTTACAAATATATCCCTTGAAATGGTATCCGGAAAAAAGGACCGGTAGAAAAAAATAAAGCCCCGATTTCTCTTCTTGAAGCCATATTTGAGAGCTCTATTCATTTAGCAGATGAAATAGCGTTGTTTTCGATGTAGGTCTTCTAGGAAGTATCTAGTTGAGCAATATCTTTTTCTAGTAGTTTTCTTGTCTTACCTGTTAATGCTATTTTCTCCGTACTACATTATTTTGTGCGTATCATATACTTTACCGGAAAAAGCGAACAGTTTTTACAATACAGTAATAATTTCCCTTATTTAATTCTGAGTAAAAGTCAGTTCTCAGCGTTTTTTATAATGAATGTGCAAGGAATGACAAGATTCATTCTGCTTATCGTCGATCCACTTGACGTCAGAGCTAAAGGAAGTTGGGGAGCTCACCACGCTGCCTGCGCGTGGGTTAACCTGTTACGTATTCAGCCATGGTTGCACCTATCGGTCTCTGGTAATAGGAAACTTGTGCCTCTTGGTCCCTGTAGCAAGAAACTTGCGCTTGCTTGTTCCATGCTTCAGGAAACTTGTGCCTGTTAGTCTTCTGCAGCAGAAATCTTACGCTTGTTGGACCCTTGCACAAAATAATTTGTGGCTGTGGGGTCCCCTGCAGCAGCTGCCGTTTATCTGCTTCTCATATAATGATACGGTGGTAACTCGAGCACAAAATATACAGCTGACTGTATATTTGCTGCAAAACAGCCACCGTGGGCAACATAAATGCCACAAAAATGTTTCACCCCCCCCCCAAAAAAAAAAACACAAGCGCATACACCCGCGTACCACTGAACTACGGCTTCAGGTCGGACCAACACTGCATTTCAACTTATTGGCCCACCGTTAATTTTTGAAAAGTCCATCCAGTGTTGTTTCCCACAACAGCAACATGCCATGCGTGCCTGACTTCCGTGCTAGAGGTGCCGAGTTCTAGTAACAAGCCTGTCAAGAGATCTTTGTGGCATCCGGCGAGCTGAATCTGCAATTGCTTGGTATGCTGAGCTGGGTGGGGGCACATGCCTGAACAGGAATGGGAGAGTGTGGGGCTCGGGTCTTGAGCGTTCCTTTTCGGCGCCATAGTTCTTTGCCACCCGTGGTTGGCTGTGGCTTTACTTACTCTTCTGAGGCCAGTTAGTCTATATCTGCAACACGAACCAGTGCGTGTGTGGGTTTCCCAGTGGAAGGTATGGTCAAAGTGGATTTTACCTTTAACTTAGTACCAGCATTGTCGGTGAATGTTGAGTCGACGAAGCAGTTGGTCATCCTACCTGCACGAAAGGGGAAAAGTAGTGCTTTGATGCGAATGTATTGCTTCAGTATCGAGGATTATTCTTAATACTAGTGGACCCGTGCGTGAAAAAATTTACGCAATAATCGATATGTTTGCCTAATACCTATAGAGCGGTGCGGCATCCTCTCTTTTCTGACTTGCTACTTCATTATCTTCATTGATCCTTTGTCGTGCTCTCATCCTCAAGGTCTTCTATGTAGACAGCACAGTTCATTTACTACAGCTATAGTAAGTGAACTGTGGTTAACAGACAGAAATAAAATTTTGAATAAAACACTCCAATAAACTTACATACAACTCCAGTCAGGTCAGCTTATATACAATGTGAGCGCTCCGTAGCAATGATACCGTTGAAATATCTGCTTCATTTGAAGTGCTGAAATTTTGGCCTATGAAGAGGAAACTGCTCCGTCCAATAAGAAAGAAAGTAAACTAGAAGAAATAACTGTTTACTGCCCGTTGAAAATTCTCACCTCCAGCGTGCTTCGTTGACCATCTGCCGAATTTATGCGTCGTAACCTGAAAGAAGAAAGTTATAAAATCGGACTCCAGAAGCTGCATACATATTGTTCCGATTTCAAGAGGTGTTTCAAGCAAAGAGCGTATTCAGATAAAAGGATAAGGATTCTCCTTCACCATCTCCTGCAACCTGGTCAACGATCTCTATGAAAACGTAACTTAATTACAAAATCTGCAACCTGGCCTATTTTTTGCCTATCTATTTCCTTAAGAGTGGACACGAAATGAATAAATACACCAATCATTTTATTATATATGGATCGCTAAGACAATCAACTTTGACATAAACATAAATACACGTTAACTGCAGTGGACAGACTCCCTTGTAAACTTTATTGGGCTTCAGTCAAGGAAGACAGTTATATGAATACATAAAATATTATCACAGTATTTACATTCTTCTTTGATATGTGAGTGTTTTTTTCATTATTACTTCAAAGCGTCGTCGTTTCTAAAGAAAAAACCGCTTCATGTCGGATCACTGCTTGAAATTATTATGGCCCAATATTGCTATACTGTGTTATTGCCTTCGGATATTTTTCCTTGCAGTGGAAAATTGACTAATTTCCTTATACCTATCGTAAAATAATGCATAAATTAAACTGACAATATGATTTCTTGGCGCTTACATAAAGCGTTTCTCAAAAGTGACCCAATGTTGGGTCAACATTGCTTGCCAATGCATAACTACCCTTTTTCTTAGCGCATATTGGTAAGGCACAGGTCCAGCATCTCTTCACAAGACTCTCACATTCATTCAACATCTTGCCGACCTCTGTCCAAGGGTTTTTTGCTACGGAGGCACTACCGCTTTTTGTTCTGTACATTACTGACTGAATTTATGTTTTTTATTATTTTCTGCTGCCCTCCTCTATGGAGGAGGCCCTTGAAAATGCAAACGTACCTGCTGACAATATAACCACTATGGTCCGGAGCCACCTACCTTCACCTGCATTGATAGATAGTTCAAATTAATAAAATTAATGTCCATATTCTGCATAATATCGCATTAAGCCAACAGTACTTCATTGTATTGTTCGAATCCTCTTCGTTAGACTGACCCCCCGTGGTTTTTCATACTTGCAATTTCTTGGTTGTTGGTTGCTGGTTTAGTTGGTCTCTCTCTTTACTCTTTCAGGTTGCATCGTTGCTCCAATCATACTAAGCGACTATGCAGTAAATAACCCATTTTGTAAGTGAAAATTTATTTCAATTTCTTGTGAGTTATGTAAGAGCCTTATCAATCTATAAAATGTTCTATGTATCAATCACGATTTTGCAATTAAATACTTGCCTATCGGAGCTTTATCAATTGATCAGCGATACTGGACCACTTTATTGATCATATTTTCGTTACTGCTTGGATCTGATGGACGCTCTGCAACTGCTGTCTTTCATGATCACAAGACGAGGAAAGTTTTTGGTTTCTTTTATGCTGTGCAGCACAATCCTTCCGTTTGTTGGGAATCTTATCCTTTTATAATAAAACGCTTCGTGTACTTATTTCGTGTCTGCTCTTAAAGAAATATATTGACGACAAAATTGGCCAGGTTGTAGATTTTGTAATTAAGTTACGTTTTCATAGAGATCGATGACCAGGTTGTAAATGTTGGCGAAAGTGGGATCTCTATCCATTTATTTGAAGACACTTCTTGCTTGAAGCACTTCTTGAAATCGGAACAATAGGTATCTATGCAACTACTGGAGTCCAATTTTATAACTTTTTCTCTCAGGTCACGACGTATAAATTCGGCAGATGATCAACGGAGCACTCACGAATTGATGATTTTTCACGGGCAGTGGATAATTATTTATTCTAGCTTACTATCCTTCAAAGGCCAAAATTTCAGCACGTCAGTTAAGCAGATATCATCAAAGACAGTGTCATGGCTACGGTGCACTCACACGGCTTATAAACTGACTGGAGTTGCATTCCAGTTTATTGCAGTGTTTTACTCAAGATTTTACTTGTGCCAATCACTACGGAAGACGCACGTTTAATTAAAAAGGAGGATAGGGAACGTAAAAGAAGAACAAGACTACTACTGTCTCAAGAACGAAGACGTGCTACCAATGGTGTGAGATGAAGCGGCTATACGAAATGGTGACAAGAAAGACTTGAAACGTGCAGAAAGGAATAAGAGCTGCTGTTAAGCGCGAGCGGGAAAATGTGGAAACGGCAACTCAGAGAAAAGAGGATCTAAGGATGAGAGCCCGACAGAGGATCAATGAAAAAAATGAAGAAGCAAGTCGGAGAAGAGAAGATTCCGTGCCGACCTATATTAAGCAAAAATATCGATTATTGCGTGATTTTTTTCACGCACGAGTCCACTAGTAGGGAAATAATTCCTTAGTAGCAGGCCGTCAAGCATCGCTCAAAATATGAACTGCATCCGCGTATCATTGATACATAATGATATTATTACTATCAAAATTTCTTGCCCCATCAAAGAGCTGTAGTGTCAAAGGCAGAAATTTAGCAGAGTGATTACTACTGTGAAACGCCTATATACCGTATAAGCGGCGCATCGTGAAATCAGAATAAACTAAAACGCCTCGTGATGTAAGACCATCACCCGCGTAGGAGCAAATTTCCTCGCCGTCATTTTTGAAGTCCAGCTAATCCTAGTTTTTTGGCATGGGTCACTTCCAGGGTGGAACATCTTTGTGCATGGGTTCCCCGTTTCCATAGGCATAATTAGGCTATGTCCTTTGCTTCTCCCTATGTTAGATTGTCGTTGTTGTGGAAGTAGACGCTTAAGCTATTCACTATAATAATAACATAGGAAAAATGGAACACCTCGACGATCTGACGCGGTGGAGGCAAATTCAACGAAGTCATAATTAATGGCCAGTTAGGCCTAGTTTTTTGGCATAGGTTACATCTAGGTCAACCCACCTAACTCCCTGCAAAAAATTATGAACAATGCTTAACTCCTTCGACCACTTTTTTGAGTGGACAGACATTTATATTTATATATTTACAGATATATATACAAATATATATATATATATACGTACTGAAATCTTCAACGAAAACATAATCACCTCTCTAACTACGTTCGCGGGTGATGATAAAGTTATGATAGTAGAAAAGTACAAAGCAGGATCCATGTGTGTGCGAAGAGATACTTCAGATGTCTCCATTACCTGAAATTCCAAATTTGTAATATAAAAAGTGCATTTTGATACTTCCTACTTTGCAATCATATGCAACCTCGCTTAATTTTTCTTATCGGTTTTCAAACGAGCGTGACGGGGTGGCAACGATCTTCAAAGAGACCTAATTTTCACCTATCTATTTTTGTTAGAGCATGATACGAACGTTAAAAAATATATGTATATATATATAAATTATTAGTATACTAGAATACCCGCGTTGCCAAAAATGACAGCGAGGAATTTGTAAAAACCCGTCTTCAGTTAACATGCTTTTGTTATTAACATGCTTCTGAAGGATACGCTGCACAGACGACTTAAAGTGTCAAAAGAGATAAGTGCTCTCTTTTCCAATTCATTGAAGCAGCACAATCATTCCCCACCTTAAGTGACAGCCGAAGAACACATTATATTAGCAAGCAGTAAGGCATTACTGAATACAATTAAATTCCCTCCGCACATCCTGCCTACCAGGCTTCCGAATAAGCCTTCCGTAGGTAGCATTTTTTTTGCGCTGAGTGAAAACTGCTCCGTCAAAAACGAAGATAGCAAGCTAAAAAGAAATTGTGTCTACTGCCCGTGAAAAATCATCACGTCGTGCGTCCTTTGTTGAATTTATACGTCGTGAACTGAGAGCAAACATGTTTCGGTCTATGAAGAAAGCTATAAAAATGAGACTCCAAGCCAGCGCCAAAAGAAGCTGTAAATAGCCTTGTTTCCATTCCAAGAAGTGTTTCGAGCAAGAAGTGCAGTGAGATAAAGGGATAAGGATCGCATTTTTGCCATATTCTGTAAGCTGGTTATCGATTTCCATGGAAACGCAACTTAATTATAAGCTCTGCAACCTGGCCTATTTTTCGCCTATTTCTTAACAGCGTGGCACGAAACATACTAACATGTAAACAAATAAACACACCACGGTGATCATTATATTGTTTGATTAGAATAAATGTATACTAATACAAGCTTGCGTTTATTATGGGACATTGTTTTGATGAGAAACGGGTGGCCCCACAAATACTCTAAGAGGCAACTTGGCTATAAATTTTCAAGCATATGAACAGAACGTCCGAGTTATAATACTTACTTGACTTGTCAGCAGCGGCCGGGGCTAACAGACCGGAGCGCTCGCTAGTCGACCGACCGCAATAGAGCTGCAGCCGCGGCCGAGTTTGCGTTACGGGTATTGGTAAAGCTTCAATAGCGGCCCGCTGCGATTGATGGGCGAGTGGGGCGCCGTGGAGACGCTGATTTCTGCTGGGGCCCGTGGCTGGGGCTTATACGGCGGCAGTGTGCAGCGCTGGGCCTCACACGGCGGCAGTGTGCAGCGCTGGGCCTCACACGGCGGCAGTGTGCAGCGCTGGGCCTCACACGGCGGCAGTGTGCAGCGCTGGGCATCACACGGCGGCAGTGTGCAGCGCTGGGCCTCACACGGCGACAGTGTGCAGCGCTGGGCCTCACACGGCGGCAGTGTGCAGCGCTGGGCCTGACACGGCGACAGTGTGCAGCGCTGGGCATCACACGGCGGCAGTGTGCAGCGCTGGGCCTCACACGGCGGCAGTGTGCAGCGCTGGGCCTCACACGGCGGCAGTGTGCAGCGCTGGGCCTCACACGGCGACAGTGTGCAGCGCTGGGCCTCACACGGCGGCAGTGCGTAGCACTAGGGTTCACACGGCGGCAGTGTGTAGCACTAGGGTTCACACGGCGGCAGTGTGCAGCGCTGGGGTTCACACGGCGGCAATGTGCAGCGCTGGGCCCCACACGGCCTGTGCGCCAAGTACTTATAAAGCACATTTTTATTGCACACGGCGGGCTACTATTGACCCCACTGTATCAGTTTTGAGGATATGAGAGTAAAACGCCACCGTGTGTGCCTGCTAGTGTATTACTAGTAACCATGACAGATTACAGACTGTATGTTAGTTTTGATACTCTCTTAAGGGATCGACATTCCTAGCTTACGGCACAGCTGCCTGGTACCCCCACCAATGCAACGAAATGCGTACTGTGCTCCATTCTCCCCAGAGGCTGCCCGTTGTATATAATTACAATTGCCTCTAGCGAAACGACAGTGAGGGCAATATTAGCAACAGTTTGGGGTCTACCTTTTATTCCAGGCCTGCCACGCCCAAGCTGAGACTGACTGCTCAGTGTTAGTTTAGCTGTTACCATGGGAGGTAGTGCAGAGCCGCAGATGAAGCTTGTTTCTTCATTGTTTGACATTATTTTATTTCTTTATTTTTTCGCACTGTTTTGTTGTTCATAATTTTATTTAGTAAATTGGGTGTCCCGAAAGTTCGTAACGATTTTTAAAGAAAAGTTAAAGGTCAGTAAATATAAGACTTTACATTTTAATCGATCATATAACCAAAATATACGAACCATTTTGTCGCACAATGCGTCTCAATCCTTAACTATACTTGGAAGTACCCTATTCCTAGAATTGAGGCGGTTCCATGGCAATGAATTCACAGAGATATCTTTTTAAGTCATCCAAGGAATTGAAACTTTAACCATTAAGAGTATTCTTCAAAGACCTGATGAAGTGGAAATCCGAAAAAGCAATATCTCCTGAATATGGAGGGTGGGGTAACACTTCCCAGCAAGTTGTGTCTGGTTTTCAAAGGAATTTGTTGTCTTGCATTATGCTGATGAAAACAACACCATTCATATTGGCCAATTCTAGACATTTTTCATGTAATACTGCTTTTAACTCGTTCAGTTGTGAGCACTATTTCTCAAAATTTATTTATCTGGTTACTGACACTACTTGGGAGAAGCGTATAGTGCATAAATCCTTTCCAACGTCACTACACACAAAGCAAAACTTTCTCAGGGTGGAGACCCGATTTTGGGGTGGCTTAAGAAAGCTCGTGTCTCTTACTCGATCCGCGATCTGTTTCTCCGAATATTTCTCTCTAATCATTCTATTTCTCATCGCCTTCCACAATGTGTTTTAAAAAATACGGGTTTTCATTTCGTTCATAACGCAAATCACAGCCGGATATGCGATTTAGAAGGTTCTTCTCACTCAAGTCATGCGGCACCCAAACATCGGAATGGTTTGCGAGTCCAAGCTTAACCAGGTGGTCATGAACGGCGGGTTTTGAAAGGTTGAGGCTTTCTGTAATTTTCAGGTTGAGCAATGTAGTTTTTCTCAACTAATCAGTTGATTTTGTCATCACCTGTAAAGGATGGTCTGCCTGATCGCTGTTTATCATCAATCAATTAGGCTATAATATCCAGTTCGGAACCTCGCGAACCACTTCCGTAGAGTCTTTCTGACAAAGAGACAGCACCGTAAACTCGGCACATTTCTTTGGTTGCTTGTGAGGCATTTTTCTTTAATGTAAATAGAAAAGCATCAGTTACCGAAAACGCATTTTTTTATCTTCCAGTTTAAATGGTAACAGAATACACTCAGCTTATAGGATCTCACGAAAAGACAGCATAACCTGTGCTCTAAATGAAGGTGTAGTAATCCTATTTTCCGGACTCAATCATGTTCTGTAACAAGTCGAAGATACACTACTAAAAATCATCGCAATCTTCCCTGACAACCCAATAAAAGGAATCAATCACAACTTTAATGAATCACGCTGATCTTTCGCTCGTTGGCGATGCTGCTACAGTAAGTACGAACAATGCAAGAAGTGCCTCCATACACGGGCCACGTTTTCCTAGCACAAATTAACTTCTGTCATCATGAGATATTATATACTGTTCAAAATAATTCAACTATGTGCTAATTTTGAAGAACATTTAATAGCAAACAACATACTGTAAAGGATCGGTTGCGTCCTGTAAGTGGGGAGTAGTTGAAATGGAGGATCACAAATATGACTGTGAATTTTTTTGTATTTTTCAAACGATTTCTTTGCAACAGATGTCTGATTACAGCCCATTGTTGCATAAGCCGAAGTATGATAGTATTGGGAACAACGTTTGTGACTATTTGTGCTTCCGCGTTTTCTCTGTTCGCTTGTTTGTGCATGACTTTTCGAGCTGTGTGTTCCTAGACGGCCTCTACACAGTTTGCAGCCGTTCTCAGTGTCCACAGATTTTTGTGACTGTCTCCAATTGTGTTCAGCTTCATACGTCACTTTCTCTTCCCTCCCTCCCAGGTTCATAAGTAGATTCTCTACCCCCACCCCATAGCACAACCCGCACAGCACTTGGGAAGACAATAACAGTCTCCTAAAAGGCCCGACAGGTCAGCGGCATTGGGTTTGAGCGATCACCTTTTGTGTGGCGCATTAATTCGAACAAAAGGTTTTGTGAGGTCGAAGAAGAGCGACTTAATTTCAGCCGTGTTTCAACAGAGTCCCCTAAAATTTTAAAGAAAGGAAGCTGTGGAGAACAGCGGAGAAGCAAACGATGCGAAAAGTTGGCATTTTCGAGAAGGATTAGCATCTGAACTCGAGTCATCATCGTCTATTTGAGAGAAAGAAGACTTTTGTGAACTCTTATCAGCGTCTCGGTTCCATTGTGAAGGTAAAGCTCCAAACCAGAGGCTCGCGCGATATCATCTGGCTTGGAACAGCCAAAAGACTTAACTGCTAAAATGCTGCGGATCTGCTCAGCTTGGCTAAAATCTTGAAGCAATGAGCCGAGGGCAGACCGTCTGCCGGCAGACTTGGGAGCTTCTTCCTCTCCCTCTCTCTCTCTGCTTCGCCAGTCTCTCCAGCTTGCCTTCGCCAGCTAAAGCCTGCAATATCATTTGTACAATTGAGGCTTCTGTCTCATCCGTGTTTATGGCTGAGTGAGAAGGAGGGGCGGCGGCCCGTGTGGTGGAGGAGAGACTGGGAAGGCGCGCCGGCGAGGCTCAATGCGGTTAGCGGCCCAAGACGAGTTGGGTTCAGGATTGGAGGGAGAAATTCTGATGGGCTTCCAGATAAGAGCATCTAGATTGGGTCGTCCGGAGGCTCACCTACAATTGCTTTAGGGAAAACTTCTGCAGAATTGGGAGCAAAATGATGAGGAGGTGTTAATGCGAGTAGTTGATAACATATGAAACAGAGAAATCGGGCGCTGTTCATGTGAGGAGATGATAGTACATGGAACAGGGTGATGAGGTGGTCATGGGAGTAGTTGATGATAAGTGAAACAGGATGAGAATAGGTGTTAATACGATAAGTTAGTAACTTAGGGCGCAGGATAATGGGGTAGTGTTGCTGTGAGAAATTGGTTACGTATGGAACAGGGTGAAGAGGATTCGTTCATGTGAGTGGATGATAACAAATGGAACATATTAATCTGGCTGTGTAAGTTGATGTGAATAGCTGATTACATATATAATAACTAGAGCACACTGAGAGCGCATACCTCCGCCAAGTAAGGCAACGGTAACGAAATGTTAATTTGGCATAGAAACCATGTTTTTCTTTGTATCGACTCCCAAATCTAATCAATTGTGCCCTCTGATGGTATTAACAGTTTGTGCAAATTTCGTGAAGATCCACTTATAACTTTTTGAGTTATGCTGCTAACAAACAGTATGACAAACATAAGTCAATCATACAAACGAACAAAATTGAATCATTTATGTCTTTTAACATTACTAACAACTCCTACAAATTTCATTAAGATCCATTCATAATTTTTTTGAGCTATTGTTCTGTCAAGCATAAGATTAGATAGGTAGCAGTAGACGAACCAATAGGCCCATTCCCAAAGAGACACCGGAACATACGCCCCGGCACTCTATGAACTATTGCCATTATGTTAGTAGGATATAGAGGACAGGAGAAAAGAGAGAAAAAAAAGGGGGGTGAAGAGTCCATACCAAAGAGACGATCTTGAATGCACGGAAGAACGCTCAAGAGCCGCTGACATGCAGAGCTTAGAGACATCAAATTGTGTAGTTGGAGCGGGAGAGAGAAGGAGACGGATTAAGGTGGCCTCAGAAGCTTTGGCCGTTAAGAGTTTGCGACTCCTGGAGGAGGAGTTCTTAGTTGCGGAGGATGTCTCTCCCAATATATGTCAAGACGATTT
>LQNS02004412.1:14823765-14840074 GCA_001587735.2 Parhyale hawaiensis | reverse complement strand
GCGAGACTGCCTGTTGTTCTAGTGTGTGCACGTTGCTGTGCGAGACTGCCTGTTGTGCTAATGTGTGCACGTTGCTGTGCGAGACTGCCTGTTGTGCTAATGTGTGCACGTTGCTGTGCGAGACTGCATGTTATGCTAATGTGTGTACATTGCTGTGCGAGACTACCTGTTGTGCTAATGTGTGCACGTTGCTGTGCGAGACTGCATGTTATGCTAATGTGTGTACGTTGCTGTGCGAGACTACCTGTTGTGCTAAAATTTACACTTTGCTGCTGGTGTCTGATGAGGCTGCCTGTCGTGCTTGCCACTTACTTGTTGTATTTTCGTTGTATTGAATTCATCGATGATGAGCGATTTTCTATCCCAATGCAACTTTTTATTTTACGGACAAGGCTTTATTAACGACTCCATCTTCTACATTTCGGAATCACAGTGACAGGTGTAGACACAAAGGTGAAATAATTTGTAGAAATTCACATGCGAGATAACAAATGGCCATGGCAGACGAGTCCATACCATCGCTAACGTAACCCAATAAAGTTTACACCGCAGTTCTATAGATTCGCGGAGCAAAACCCGCACACTTGCACTCGCACCACGTCCCCGATGCGGAATGTCTTCATCACGTAGTAAGATGTGGACTTCCCTCTATTTTAGCCCCTCCCCCCCCCCCTCTTCGCCTACATGAGGTATTTTGACCTTACAGAGAGCTTCCCTCAGACATGAAACTCCCTCTTGACTCAAGCTCTACCAATAGTGCGACTCTCATTGGCCATGAATTGAGAGCCGTTTCTGCTCATCCTTTGCCGGCACTCTGATTATTATAGTCTGCTAGTAATCATGGCCACATTCTCGGGCTGACATTTCTTAGCTAGAGTCAGGCAAGAAGCGGAGCGGATGGGTGCTTCGAACTTCCTCTTCTCGAGAGGCAGACACAATGCCCACCTTAAGGTAACAACTACTGATACTGCCAAGGATTGCATACTGTTCATCTCTTTGGATGCCAAGTAAACGGAAAGACTTAAAGCGCCTCGAGGCTATCCAGAGATCGTTCACTGCCAAAATCCGAGGCATGAAAGATTTAAACTATCACGAAAGGCTGGCTCAACTTCAAATGTACTCAATTCAAAGGAGATTCGTGCGCTTTACGATCATATATATATATATATATATTTGAAAAATTCTAGAAGGAATTACTGTCAATGTCAATGGGTGAATCCAGGCCAGACACTCAAACCGTATTGCTTGCACTTGTGAAGTGCGAATTCAGATCTAAACTGGTGGTGATGCGATAGCCACAAAATATTCTAATAGTTCCGTGATCCGAGGGGCGAGATTATGCAACAAAATGCCTCGTCACATTCGAAATGTCACCGTTACAGAGACTACGAAATTTAAACACTTACTGGACGCATGCTTACTGAAAGTGCCAGTTAAACCTGCTGTAAGTGGCTACGTGAACTGTGGGGCTAACTCGCTGTTAGCCACCCCGCTGGTCACGGACTGCAGCATCACCTCTGCACAAGATGGGTGGCGTGCATTACATTATCTGGACCTCGTCCGAAGAATCATCAAAGTTATCAAAGGTAAGGTAGGTGCGCTCATGAAGTATAACGCTGGGAAATAGACAGGTCACCTAGCCTGAGAACAAAGTATAAATCGCTTAGTCAGGAATTTCGGCAGTGGTTACCTCACCTCTCCCCTAAAAATCACATGGACCCGAAAATCGCCCTCTTTAGGCCCTACTGTCGCAAAACGGGCCACATTGCTGAGTGTGCCTGAGGACACTTGTGGTGCTAATGTGTGCACTATGCTGGAGTGCCTGATCCTGCTTGTTGTACTAATGTGTACACGTTGCTAGGTTTGCCTGACAAGCCTTTTATATTAATGCGGGCAATATTTCATTGCAGAAGTGTGGGGCAGCTGGGAGCAGTGGTGGACCTACAGCGGCATATCAGGTGAGTTGCGCACCCCCACTTCATTAGTTGTTCTACGTGATATTAGCTGCGGGCTACACTGTTTTAAATTGTCCCACGTCATATCAGTTGCGCACCCCCACTTCATTAGTTGTTCCACGTGATATTAGCTGCGGGCTACACTGTTTTAAATTGTCCCACGTCATATCAGTTGCGCACCCCCACTTCATTAGTTGTTCTGCGTGATATTAGCTGTGGGCTACACTGTTTTAAATTATCCCACGTCATTTTAGCTGAGCACCACACTGCATTTAGTTGTCCCAGGTCATGTTGCGCATCCTTACGTTATTAGTTGCCCACGTCATATTAGCTGCGCACCACACTGCATTTAGTCGTCCCACGTCATACTAGCTGCGCACCCCCACGGTATTAGTTGCCCTCGTCATATTAACTACGCACCACTTCACCTTTATTTTACTCTCACTCCACTGACGTACGTATCCCTATGCATATGAGCGCATACCTGAAGATATCCACTTCGCACATACTCACAGACATCTACACAGACATAAACAGTTACATACAGACCCAGCTACGCGCACATCTACACACCCGGCCAC
This sequence comes from Parhyale hawaiensis, assembly GCA_001587735.2. NCBI lineage: Eukaryota > Metazoa > Arthropoda > Malacostraca > Amphipoda > Hyalidae > Parhyale > Parhyale hawaiensis. The sequence goes on along the minus strand of LQNS02004412.1, from coordinate 14,837,538 downwards.
ACCTGCACTCATCCTGCTCTCGTGCCCCCTCCCCCATAAAACAAACACACACATACACACACACACGCATACTCGCACTCGGCGCGACAACACCTCTAATGTTTATTCAGCAAACACGGCGGAAAATCGCCCAAAGCTGCAGTGGACGTGACCGGAGTACTGCGGATGCGGCCACTTTATGTCTGGATTTGTCACTTGTGTCGGCGGCGTATGTCACCCGAGCCCCGGGGGCTGGCGCGCCCCGCTCGCCGCCAGTTATTTGACAAGCAAATCCGCACATTGAGACGCACAAATCTGCCCGCTGACTTAAGCAAAGCTGAGCGCAGCAAGGAAAATGTGATAAGGTATTTGCTACTCATTTTGGCGGCCTTTGTAAAGCTATTTACTTCGTGTGCGACAGCCAAGGAGCAGCTAAATGTGAGGTGCTGGTACCCGGAGCTGGAGATCCCAGCAAGGGAGAGCAGGAGATTGTAAGCGATATCGAATTTTCTTGACAACACGATGAGTTTTTTCATTTTTTATCAAAGAATCGTGTAAAATAGCCGTACAGTTGAGTGATACACGCATGCATTTTTTACATAGCTACGGAAGTACAGTATGTTAGTACACCCATGTGTAGAATTTATAACCAGAGGAAAATTCAAATGTTATTATGCTTGTTATGATTATCTCCGTTAAGGAGGTTATATTTTTGTTGGGTTTGTTTGTTTGTTTGTTTGTTTGTTTGTCTGTCTGTGTGTCTGTCAGTTTATCTGTGTAAAGATTCGTTTTATGGCTCCCCTGAATTTAAGGTCTTGACATGCAGTGTTCGATAGAAAATAGTAAGAAACGAGGAATTCACTTATTTGTTTTCCTTAGGAAAAGTCATATTTTGGCAAAAGAAATTACAACCCATACACCATAATAGGAACAGCGGGCTTGCACCGGCCATCTATTTCTCGCACGCAAAGAAAACGAAAAGCTTATAGAAAACTAGTTTTTGCTGTGCTTAACGTTGCCTAACATGCAAAGTGTTTAGCTTCCGGGAATGTAATATTACGCCAAAAGTCTTTATAAAATGACGATTACAAGAAAGAAACATTACGGAGAGCAACTGGCGAAATTTTTAGTAATGATCGGCTTATCGCGTTGCGTTCATGTTTATATGGGTTTCTTAATTTATCCGAACATAACTCAAAAGTTACTCACTGTTCTACAAGAATAATTACAGGAACTGTTATTAGTGTCAAGGGGCACAACTGAAGTGCTAGAGAGGAAAGCCTGGTTTCACCACAGATTTGAATTTTCCGTTAATATTGCCGGAGATAAGTGCTCTCAGAGAGCTTCTCTAGAATTATTTACCTTCAAGAAACTTCGCACCAAGGCGGTAAAAGGACGAGTAATTGAAACCCAATTGTAGCACTTGGCGCCCAAAGTGCTGCATAGAGGAAGCCTTAATATAAACATTCATGGCTAACTTGGACTCTTGTTGCCCTAAAAGGGTAGAGCCCAAATATTAGCTACGCATTCAAGGATTACACAGCACAGTTCAGCAACATTCGTTCGTGTAAGTTCACTGGTCTTAAATTGACGGGTCTATGAAATCACAACCGACGATAATAGTGAAGCGATCGATGTACGGAGACCACCAAAAAATGTCCATACACTTCTGGAAAAAAGAGCTGTAAATGTACAGAAATCATTTAATTCTGGTTATTCTGCGATTGTTGCAGTTACTTTCGGTCTCTATTGTGACAAGAGATATAGTGGAGGTCATTAATAATGTCCAGGTAGTTGAGGTAGTTGCATTGACACAAACTGTAATTTAAGCTACGTTAGCCATTTTGAGCAATGAGAACTAATGATGGATCAGTTTGTCTTCTTTCTGCGACTGTACCTACATCATTGGTTGGTTAGTTCTGCGAATGTACATGACTTTTTTCTGGGAATGTACATGGTTTCGTGATTTGTTCTGCCAATATAGTCGGTTCTTCCGCCGAGATAAGATTTAATATGTTCAATGAAGTAAGTATGTTGACGGAGGAATACTTGCGCAAGCTGAATATCTTAGAAAAATGTCGCTCTCCTGCAGCGTACAGGCAGATATTTTTGGCAGACATGGTATTGCTTCCTAAGCTTGAATCGTTGCACATGTTTATCTACAATATAATGAAGACTAATGTGTATATAACAGTTCATTCACTATCATCCGCGAACGAAGTGAGAGAGGTGATAATGTTTTCGTTGAAGATTTAAGTATATATATGCATATATATATATATATATATATTTGTCTGTCCATCCAAAATCAAGTCGATGAAGTTGAGCAATTTTCATAACTTTTTGCAGGGAGTTTTGTGGATGACCTAGATGTGATCCATGCCAAAAAACTAAGATTAGCTGGTCATAAAAAAACGGCGTTGAATTTTCCTCCACCGCTGGTGATGGTCTTACGCCACGAAGCGTTCTATGCTTCTTATGTTATTATTAAGAATATAATCTTCGGAGGGCTGTGCCCTAAACTTGTTGACACAGCATCCATATGAGAAACCAGGATTAACTTGCCATCAAAAATGACGGTGTTGAATTTTCCTCCACCGCAGGTGACAGTCTTACGCCACAAGGCGTTCTAGTTTGTTTATTTAGTTGTTTTACTGTACATTTTCTGTCACCCTTGACAAAAAAAAACTGCGAAAATTAGGCAAGGTCGGGAATGAAGGCAAAAGTATTCGCCAATCTTATATTTGAATGCACCTCTTGCATTGCCAAGGTTGAAATCGAAGCACTGAAGATATGCGAAGCATCCTTTAGCACACTCATGCATCCTGATTCTTAATTTCTTCTCTCAGATACTTTCATTGCATCACTTATCCTTCCAACTCGATTCATTCGTCAACAAAACAATTTTCGCTGAGCGAAAAAATTGCGACCTATATGAAATCCTGGTGTACCTATGATACCGAGTCGAATTTAATATTTTGACCGATATCTCCCTGCCTACAGTAATTAACGAATTTTTCTCCATCTTCGAGAAAAAAATATGGTTTTCGATTCTCAGCAGCTGTGATGCCGAGACCGCTCATCTCTTATGTTCCCTAAGGGCCTGTCTACACGTTAGTGTTTTCAACGCGTCACTCATTCACTCGTCCGAATGCATTGCAGCGTCATTGTCAACTCCACCTTTTTTACGCCACAAAACGTTGTAAAATGTTGACCGATAGTTCAGTTTCCTCGGCAAGTGTCACTCAGAGCCTGTTCACACGCTCGTCAAAAGAACGAGTGTCGTCATCTTTGCGTCCGAATGCGTTCATGCGCTCAGTTAAATAGCACACACTTCCAAAGAGTTTTGAGTTATGAATCCCGCTATATTTAATGAAATGTCCGAAATTTAACTGACGGCACTTGCTGACCAAACTGAACTAATGGTTAGCATTTTTACACATTTTCTTGGCAATCTTAAAGCTGTATTTACATGAGTTCGTTCGGACGATTAGCTGAGGAAACTCGTTCTTGACTAGCGTGTGTCTAAAAATAAGAGAACAGTGCACTTTTCTGCTGTTTCTTCGGCACAATAACACATTTGAACTAGAAGATGAGTGAACGCGTTGAAAAGACTAACTTGTAGATCTTCCATCAAGTTGACAGTTACATCAACGAAAGTGTGGCAATGGAGACATCACGAATTCTCCCCAGTCATTTTTGACGGCCCAGTGCACTAGTATTTTTATATAGGTACTATACTACGGCGAAGAATTCGTGACCTTATTCTATTGCAACATTTTGCTAATGCAACTGTCAACTATAATAAAAGGAACATAAGAGGAGAACGTTCTCGGCTTCACACCTGCTGAGCAGAGAAACCCTTCTTTTCTTTCTCTGATATGGGGAAAAATTAATTTTTTGTTGCAGGCAGTCACTCATCACTCAAAATATTAATCCGGACTCAGTATCATAGATACATCACATCAGGATGTCACATACCGTGTGTTGAAATGTTTCGCTGAGTGTAAAAGCTGTTTCATCGACGAATGGAATCAAGTTAGAAAAATAAGTGATGCAACGAAATTATTTGTGGAAAGAAACTAAGAATTTTGGAGATATGACGTGAGTGGTAAGGGAAGATTTAGTAATCTTCATAGCATCGATGTTAACGCTAACGACGTTAACGCTAGCACTGCAGGAAGTGCATCCAAATATAAGGTTACCGTATACCTTTGCCTTCATCTGCAAAGCGGCATAATTTTCACCACTTTTCTTCAAGCGTGATACAAATAAATTAGGTAAACAAACAAAAAAATAGCAGATAAATACACATCGGTCTGTATTTTATTGTAGATGTTTTTCTTTCATATTGCGGTTTAACAAAATAGGTGAGTATAAGTGAAAAATAAGCCATTTTAGAGATTTTGGCCTCTGGTTCTTGATGGAAACCGTTAATGAAAAATCAAACCAGACTGCAGAAGATGGCTAAAGTGAGAATCCTTATCCATACAAGATTGACCGCACTTCTTGCTCCGCCAATGTTGAAATCTAAACATTAAAAATATTTACAGCTTCTCTTGGCGTTCTCATGTAGTCTGATTTCTATTATTTTCTCCCTAAATCGATACTGAATTGCTCTCAGTTCACGATATACAGACTGAATAGATGATCAACGAAGGACAGATGAAACAAGTTTTCAGGGGCTGGAGACGCAGCAATTATTATCCAATTAGCAATTATTATTATGCTTCCTTCTTTAGACAAAGCAATTTTCACTTGAGTGTAAAAATTCCGATGCGTTGATGTTGCATCATCGTGTACATTGGATGCGCGGTGGGAATTTTATAAATTCATTAATGGTCGACTGCGTGTTAATAAAAACTATTTTTTTTTTTCACGTGCCACCTAAAGGAAGGAACGAAAGCGCTACTCTGATGAATTGAAATTGAGTTCGCCGTAGTAGCGAATATTCTTCTGGCTTCATCAGCATAACAGTAATGAAACTATTATAATTATCGATCAAGAAGTGGCATTATAATTACCTCTCTACCATTTTGACGGGGCAGTTATTCTATTGTTACCACGGGGCACGGAAAAAGAAAAATACAGATGCACAACGTCTAAGCTCTCCCTAAAATCGTCCGTTAGGGACCGTGTGACGTCACCATCGTCTCTTAGACCGGCTAGAAATATCTAAATAGCCCTGGTGTCTTTGCTACGACCATACGAATTAATGTAAATGATCGATGGTGACGTCCTCGTTGCCGCTATTTTTCTAGCAAAAATACTGAAGAAATGCCCGTCTCTGTTAATTTTTTTGTCTGTGGTATTACTAAGAAGGTCATACCTGAGAATATGAACTATGAAGGCAAGGTATCCATTCGCACTGTCTGTTAGTATAGGCCATACTTTTGGTATCGTTGACAACAGTAGTAACTGGGATACTTTGAGAGCGTATACCTCCGCAAACTTATGCAATGTACTGTAAACGAAAAATTCAATTGGTGCTGACATTAGGATTTCTTCTTTATTATCACCAAAATTTGCTTATTTGTTCCTCTGGAGAGTAATAACAGCTTCTGTAATTTTCTTGACGATATGTCCGTAACTTTGTGAGTTATATTCTGTTGAACATTATGACAAACATTAGTCAAACACACAAACGGACAAGCGATCATCCCCAAAATTGTTCATTTATGCTTTTTAACATGTTTAACAATTTTTACAAATTTCATGAAGATGCGGTCATAATTTTTGAGTGCTGTTACTGACAAACATTCAAACATTGAGAAAACTAAACAAACGGAAAAACAGTTCAACGCAAAAATTTGGTCATTTGCTTCTTGTAATAACTCCAATAACTCCTGCAAATTGCACAAAATTCGGACCATAACTTTTTGAGTTATGCTATTGAGAAAAAAGAGGGAGACAAACAAACAAACGGTTAGACTGATCTTCACGAAAGGTTAATCATCTGTTCCTCCTAACAATCCTAGCAATCTTTTTCATCAAGATCCGTCCATAACTTTTTGAGTTTTTTGGCGACAGACAGACAAACACGCATACATCCAAAGAGTCGAACCCGACAATAACATAACTTCGTTGGCGGAGGTAATACTAATTAGGAGTAGTTCGCTGAGATAGTCACACTTGTTTATAATTAACCTACAGTAATTCAAAATGAACAAAATATAACAAGGAGAAGCTGCTGTAAGTTAAATGAATCAGACTTGTGTATAATTAAACGATAGGAATAAAATAAAATACAATGTATTTCGAACGCAAGGAACAAAGCGAAGCAGTTAGCTAGGACAGCCACACTTGTGTGTAACTAAACCAATACTGTGGAGCGCAATGTAATTATTTCCCAAGCACAAATAACAGAGAGAAGCAGTTATTTAAGACAGTCACACTTGTGTATAATTTAACGGCAGCGAATAATATGAAACAAAAGGTATTTCTAACACAAAGAACAAAAAGAAGTCGTTAGTTCAGACAATCACCCTTGTGGAAGCGAATAATATAAAACACAAAATGCATCTAAAGCAAAGCACAATGAGAAGCAGTTAGTTAAGACAATCACACTTGTGGAAGCGATTAATAGAAAACACTGAATATTTCTAACCCAAAGAACAAAGAGAAGTTGTTAGTTAAGACAATCACACTTGTAGAAGCGAATAATATAAAACACAAAATATTTTTCTCACAAAGAACAAAGAGAAGCAAGCAGTTAGTTAAGGTAATCACACTTGTGGAAGCGAATAATATAAAACACAAAATATTTTCCACACAAAGAACAAAGAGAAGCAAGCAGTTAGTTAAGACAGGCACAGTTGGCATGAGCCACAACGCAATTGTGAGGCCGCCGTGCGGCTACCTAACGAGTTTGCAGGATTCTAAGCGAGCCCCAGAGTCAGTGCCCGCTGCCTTCTGCCTACCCGAGGAAAAATTTACTGCACCTCTAAATAATATTGCAGGAGGCGCAGCTGGGCCCATTCGAGTGCTAGTCACAACGTCGCGGCAGATACAGCGGTGACTTACGGTGCATACAGCGGCGGTGGAGGCGTTAAAAGCTGTTCCGATTCTGCTGCTCTCGAGTAAAGATTTGGTTTTGCGTTGGGGGTCTGGCGGTTCTTGCTGCAGGTGCTGCTTGTATGCAGGTTAATGCCGGAGCCACTGGCCATGATCGCATGCTCAACTTGTGAACGGTGCATGTTTCGCGCGCACGTCGTTCGTGCTTCAGTATCTATGCTGCTGACTTTTTCGGAATAACGAGACGAGGAGTGAGCTGAAAGTTCGCTCTTTGCTGTGCGTGCGATTGTATAGTGTAGCCCCGGTATAAAGGGCAGCTGCAGGACAAGAGTCAATGAAAGACTTTGCAACACAGTCTTTTAATATTTTAAGAGTGTGCATCTAGTGTAGCATTTCTAGTGAAGAGTGGTTACATATTGAAATTTTTAGGAAATTATCTGGTGACTAGTGGGACAGTACCGGTAAATGTTCGATAATCGCCTATAAATGACAATAATTGTCTAAGTGGGTTAAAACGTTGCGCATGTTGTACCGAGGTTCAAAGTTCGTTTCTCAGTCAGGGAGATGGAGTCTAGCGTTGTTCCGGATTGCGGCGGTGACGTCACCAGCAGTAGGGGCGCTGGAAGGGGTTGCCGCTGTGATATGACGCTTCCGTCTCTGACGTCATAACTCGGACAATGTGTTTAGTCTATTGCAGTTGCTAACTCCTGGGGTGCCTAGTGGGAATTTATCGCTTTCGATCAAGTGCACGTGACTTACCTTCCCGATTGAAGTATGCAGTGAAAGCAGTTTTAGTTTCATGAGTTGATACTCAGCTCTTGCCGTTAACTTGGTCTTAGAGAGGGAGTCGGCGGCATAATTCAGTCACAATAGCAAACGTACGTTTCGATTATCAATAAGAATGAATTGCTGAACGAAACTGCTGTGGCTAAAGTTTAGCAGACGTAGAGCACTCGGTTGATGTTGGGTGGGTAGAGGGCAAGGTGAGAGAAGAGGGGTATAGTGTAATGGATGGCAAGTAGATTGAGTTGAGAAAAGAGGGTGGCAGCAGTGTGGGTGTCTAGATGGTTATTGGGTGAGAGAAGAAGGTTGTAAGATTGGAGAGGTAGGAGATAGAGGTATATCTCGCTGCCAAGTGTTGCGTTTGTGGATCGCTGGTAGAGACATATGGGGCGCTGGAGGGTTCCAATATTGGAACCATCAGGCCGCTGCTGAAGCTGGTTGGGTTATGAGAGCGAGTGGGGAAGGCGGTATAGCGGCAGGTCGTTAGAAGATTATTAGGAAGTTATGAAGGTATTGACTTCGATGCAATTCAAGAAGTACCCGCAGAAGCGCTCAGCGACACGAAGAACACTGAAGCGGAACAGAAAAGTACGCGCTGTCTGCCCAGCAGTATCATAAGGGAATGGTGCGGTAGTTTGTAGTCTTGCAAAGCAGGCAGACAGGAGCGCATAGAAGCGGCAGCAGCTAACGTATAGTTTGGAGAAGACGGAAATAAGAAGGTAGAACATATTATTTATGAGTATCGGTTGTGGATGCGTCCACAGCAAGAGCGATACAAGCGTTATGAACTGAGACGCAACTAAAGAGGTGTGGGACTTTACTCTGACTAATGGTCGCGAGACCTCCCAGCTACCGGTAACGGGGATTGTGATGCGGGGAAGAAATGGCCGGTACTGTGAGCGAAACAATGGCCGCTACTATAATAGAGGAGATGGCCGTACTATAAGTGAGGAGATGGCCGCTAGTATGATCGAAGAGATGGCCGTTACAGGGAGCCACCAGAGACTGACTACGGAACATGCAACTATATAGCACCTCCGGCCACAGCATTTGTGCGGAGTCCGTCAGCATTTCATCTGATGATTTCTGATCGACCCCACAGCGCCGAGCCCAACCCCGCTATTAGACCTTGGCCGAAAATTGAGAGCTCCAATCAGTACAAGTGTACGGACCTGTGTATTATTTAAATAAAAGGCAACAACTCCGCCAGTCTGGTTTTCTAATGCATATTGCAGCTCCAGCGTGAGTCCATTCTAACATTCCACGAATATAATGTTGTTCTTATCGAATAAAACATTTGAGTAGCCAGGCACACGTTCGAGGCGCAGCGCATATGCCATTCCGCCGATATTTTCACCAATCATCATATATTATGCATCGGTAGTGTTCATATTCGATGCAGGTATCGTTGCATTAGGGAGGTAATTTTTAGAGCACGGTAAGACGAATATAGAAAAAAGAAATAATGGAGCTGCAAAACTGGCAGAAAATACTAGAACTAATGCTGTCATGTAGCCAGCCAATGCAACAAGAGTTGCAGGGGCTCTCAAAACTTTGGAGACTGTCCTGCACGCGAGGTCCGCTGGATCAATCAGAGCACACATACGTACACCACTCGATTTGTGTGAATTAGGTTAGCTGCGTAGTTTGAGGTAAAGTGCAGTAAGAGCATCCAGGATGGCGGTCGTAAACTCCGCATCCATCAAAACTTGTTTGCCGTACTTTTGTTCCAAACTTAGAGTAGCTTGTCGCAGGGTGACGATTTTATACGAGAACTTTGGGGACACTGTGGAGCATGCTTATGTTAAGCAGACACTGTGGCGTATGCTTACGTTAAGCTGCCACACTTTGCCACACGGCGAATCTGCACAAGCCACAGCACGCCAGCAGCAGCCACAGCACGCCTTGCAGCAGCCACAGCACGGATTGCAGCGGCTACAGCACCCCCTTCAGTAGCCACAGTACACTCTGCAGCAGCTATAGCACGCTCTGCAGCAGCCACAGCACGCCTTGCAGCAGCCACAGCACTCTCTTCAGTAGCCACAGTACGCTCTGCAGCAGCTATAGCACGTTCTGCAGTAGTCACAGCACGCCTTGCAGCAGCTACAGCACCCCCTTCAGTAGCCACAGTACGCTCTGCAGCAGCTATAGCACGCTCTGCAGCAGTCACAGCACGCCTTGCAGCAGCTACAGCACCCCCTTCAGTAGCCACAGTACGCTCTGCAGCAGCTATAGCACGCTCTGCAGCAGTCACAGCACGCCTTGCAGCAGCCACAGCACTCTCTTCAGTAGCCACAGTACGCTCTGCAGCAGCTATAGCACGCTCTGCAGCAGCCACAGCACGATAATAAATAATCTAGTCAATAAGTAAGCCGAGCAGCAGCAATCGTATACATGAGTCCAAGCAAGACCAATTGGTTACCTAGTGCTGCGGACCAGCGGCGCCTGTAATGCTGTACAGTCTGTAAACATGTTCTCTCTGCATGGCTTCAGCTGCTGTTCACTCACCTGCCTGAATATCTGATCACCTGACAACTAGGTAATCGTTTGACCACCTGACCAACTACCCACCTGACCATATGATCACTTGGCCACCTGACCAACTGGCTACCTTACTCTCTGATCGTATACCCATTTTTGGCCTATTAACCATTTAATCACTTGACAATTGTACACATGACACTCTGTGCAGCTGAGCATTTGCTGACTTAATTAACTAGCGACCTAACTCTCTGATCACTTCATGAAATGACGGCCTGATCAGTCACTAACTATCTGAGCACCTGCCATTTGATCCCTTTACGACCGGACCATTTTTTCCACCTGACTCTGCTTCCATCACAAAATGGTCGCCTGACCACCTGACTATCAAACCCCCTGAACTGATGAACTGATCAGTCACCACCTAACCATCTAGTATCTGGCTTTCTGATCGACTGACCATGATCATATAGCCAAATAACCACTGGACCAGCTGATTACCTCAATATTTAACCGTCTGGTCACCTGGCGATACGAGTACCTGACCACCTGATCTGATCATCTGATCCTTTAGCTTTAAGGCCACATGGATATCTGACCCTGTGATTAGCTAGAGCTTGATCGCTTGACCATCTGACCCATGCAGGATATGGGCTCACATTGCAAGTCAGAGAACACGTGTCAATTCTGCAGGGAACGCAATCACTGGGTACGAAACCAAAACTCAAATGCAGTCATGGAACTCGGAACAGATTAAGACCCTAGACTGACGCCTCTATAGCCCCGCTTGCGCTTCGCTATAGCTGTATGTAGAGATGAAAGACATGAAATTTTAAATTTCCTTGCACGGAGGCTTCGTGAGCCCAGGCTCAGCGCGTTTGGAGGGCAGAGTCCCTTGGAACATTGATATTTCACCAGCAAGGCGCGATACTCAATATTTGTTCTGATAAGCGCTGGTGATTCTCCCATTAACAGCTGCGGAACAAAAAAAAAAAATAAGAGAGAAACGTGTTCAGGAAGCAACATCAGTTGCGCTGAAGGCCTTAGAATAGTCACTGTGTTCACTCATTTAGGTATATCGTTTAACATGTACCTGCTGCACTACTGGCGCTTTACGACAAAACTTCGGTAGCTAATTTTTTACTAAAGGCCACAACTCGATGTTGGAAAAAATTTCAATATATTTAAGTAGTATGAAGCATTCTAAGATATTTGTTTTTAGAAATGACGTTTCCGTCGCAAATGCTGAGTTTTCGAGATAGTTAACTTTGAAGTTCCCCTTGTTTTACTGTGGGAAAAATGACCGGCGACGCTATCGGAACGAAACCTAGCCTACACCTAACTTGACCTTACCTAACCTAACCTTTTTTTGCCATAGAAACACAATGGAAACTTCAAAATCAAGCATCTCGAAAATGGAGCATTTCCGACAAAAACTTTATTCATGAAAAAGTCCTAGAATGCCGTAAAATTTTTTCACAACAAAATACTAACCTTATTCCTCATCCGACGATTCCTGTAGGTTGCTGGCGCTTATTGTCAGACCCCACTGCGGTGGTCTTGGCGGCTTCTGTAAAGAAACAATGCAGAAGGTGTTCTTCTTTAGTAGAAGTTTTGAATCAATAACATGCTAGTTACTGTTTCAAATATTGACTTCGAGTTCCAGGCCTTTTGATTCTTTCTTTAATATCGCACCATAAATTTTCAATAGTTTGTGTGGGATTCTCGCCATCTGCGGGATCTACACAGCACTCACCGTGATTTATTTCCCGGTGAATGTAGCCGACGTTGGATAATGTTGTGTATGTTTTCGAAGAATCACTCTTAATAATCGATCCAGGCTTAAGAAATTTCTGTAGAAGAGGAATTAGAGTTTGAGCGTCTCTTCTTACACCAATATTCCCAGTCAGTGGTATCACAAAACGCCTTTTGCTGACTCTTACGATACCACCGAACAGCCAGATTGGGATCAATTTTCGTCCTCTGTCGTATTTTCTATGTACAACAAGCGTTTCGTCTACCTCACAACCAGCACCGTCACTACCAATTATTGGTTTCTGCTCTGACAGCTAGTTTTCTGCTACCTATCAGCAAAAGACCTCCAGTCAACAGTTGTTTTTATAAGCTAAATACAAGGATTGTTTGGGAGTGCCGTGGTCCCAGTGTTGTCTTAAGCCATGGTTAACAAATACAACGAGTTTCCACGGGTCAAAATGTAAATTAGCAAAAACCTTCCTTTTTAATCACTAACAAAGAAATTGCAATATGTTCTTTCTTTTCATTGTTTAAGGAACGACGTATCGTATGAGTTACTGCACAGTCTGCACTTCCAAAAGCAACAACTTTGTAAATAAGAACACTCACCACCTCAAGAATTACAAATAACTTGTTTCAGTAATGCGCCATGTTCACGTAAGAACTGCAAGGCACGGCCGTTACTTTCATAGAAATGTCCAATACCTTTGAAATAATCGTATGCACAAAAGAGCCACAGTCCGCCATATTGCACTGCACTTGTGACGCTTACTAAGCCAGCCAGGCTTAGCCAGCGGATATGACGGTAAACATTTTATCGATACTTTCGGTAGACACACGGGCTCACACAAGACTGTCGAATCGTCAAATATTTCGATAACTAAGCATTTGCGACGGAAACATCATTCATGAAACATGTCTTAGAATGCGTCATACTACCTAAATATATATATAAAGTTTCAATATCGAGCATTTGCGACGGAAACATCATTCATGAAAAATGTCTTAGAATGCGTCATACTACCTAAATATATGTATAAAGTTTCAATAGCGAGTTGTGACCTTTAGTAGAAAACTACCAAAATTTTTTCAAATGCTAGTGAAGGTGTCACTATAAGCCATGGAATTTGGGGACGAATACAAACCAGGCTTATGGAGTAGTACGAGATCACGAAAGGGCAGAGTTGAAGCTGGTCAGTGGCATCTCGATACCCACATCGCAGCTTTGTTGTGAAAAGGTGAGGTAATTATACTAATAGAGGAAGAAATTGCACCCGCAAGAGTCTCGTGACGTTACGCTATGATTGCTAATCCGCCTTTTGGTTTTAGGTTTTCCATTTCAGCTGCACTTGCGGCTTATAATCGATATGTATGAATCGGTTCAAAGATCTTTTAATGCGTAGCAAATGAAGCAAGCAAGCGTCGGTATTGCACGCGACACACTAATAGCAGCGTCCAATATGGGCTGGCACGGTGTTGATATGTTCATTACTGCTGCAGGTATCATGTAGACGGCACACAGCATGTTCCAGGCTACGATAAAAAGAGGTCCTACTACAGGCATCTCGTAGACGACACAAGACTTGTTACAGTCTCAACAGAAGGAGCCGCTGCTGCAGGCATCTCGTAGACGACACAAGACTTATTATTATTATTAAATCACACCAGGCTGGCGACGTAGGAACGGAGAAACTCCATGAGGTTAACAAACCCCCACGCAACCAACCCAGCGGGTGGAGAAAACAAAAGAATGAAGAAGAA
>LQNS02004412.1:14795564-14806047 GCA_001587735.2 Parhyale hawaiensis | reverse complement strand
TGTTAAGATTGGGTACCCGAGGGCTGATGTGCCGTCAAGCCTACTTACATAGCGACGTGTTAAGATTGGGTACCCGAGGGCTGATGTGCCGTTAAGCCTACTTACATAGCAACGTGTTAAGATTGGGTACGCGAGGGCTGATGTGCCGTCAAGCCTACTTACATAGCGACGTGTTAAGATTGGGTACCCGAGGGCTGATGTGCCGTCAAGCCAAACTGTCGGTGTCACGTGTGCTACCCAACATCCAATGTCATTCAGGTTAGGTACCACCGACGAACACCACAAAATTTATAGAGCTTAGTAAAACCACCTTTGTTTACGAACATTGCTTTTACTTGCAAGCATTGCGATCAGTTGACAAACGAAAGTGAAAAGAATATCCCATGGCTGATGTATATTGGACCTCTTGCCGCTTTTTCACATTTTTAACCTAACCAAACAGCCCAATTGAACATCTGCCAGCAATGTTAATGAGTGAGGTTTCTGCCTATTCAGCTGAGATTGCAACAAGTCCGGCCAAAAACAAAGACCTCCTATAAATCATTCGCTGGCAACCACCACTCACAAATAAGTTGAAGTCAAATTAACATTACTAATATCTAGAGGCACAACACTAAGGGAACGAGCACCCCTTAGATAAAGTCTTCAAAATATTAATTGCTTGATTTAGAGCTGCTCCCATACTATGAATATATTTATATATTAATACATTTCATATCTCTCTCTAGCATTTTATGGGCCAAATGCTAGTAACGATCCTAAAACTTGAAAAAAAAAATCGCTGTGTATGTTGCCCTTTGGAAACTGTTTTCCCAGTTCAATACTCTTCTTTTGTGGGCGCAGTTTGGCGAGCGCAACCTCGGCGCGTCCATAATTTGCATAAAACCATAAGCGGAACCGTTTTCCTGAGTTAAGCGAAGCGTTCATACAACGTCAGTAATATTTGCCACCTTCTTCATTTGTCATTCGCATAGTAATATTTGTTTTGAAACTCTTTTTCTATTTTTTTTTCTCTATTTAACGAAGCATTTTGCCTCTCCATTTTAGCTGGCGCTTACTCTCGCGAGCTTTTTGGAGCGGAAGGTCGTCCCTCCTGAAACAATTAAGTTTTTAGACTCTTCCAAAACAAATCCGAAACAATTTTCCAACCCAGTGGCGGAGGAAGGCACAAAAATTGGGTGAAAACTGGGCTCGGCGACGGCGAACTGCCGCCGATCTCGCCTTTAAAACCTCGAACGATAATACCAACTCCAGCATCCACTTGATGTGCGAAGGAATTAATTTGAATACAGAAAGGACTAGATGGATGAGGGAAAGCAAATGTAATACAGCAGCGGCTTTTCGTAAGGATTTAGTCGTCTAAAATTGGTTAGGCAATTGAAGTGAAGAAAAAGATTACAGCATATCGACTTGTTCAAGATGCTAAGATTAAAATATAACATTTATGGTGACTACTTGCGCCTCGAGTTAAGAACTTTCGTACATGGGAGAAATAAGTTGCAAGTACCTCGTACATGAACTACATAGACTATATATTATATGCGCTTCTTGTTTTTCATGTACTTCAGCGCTTTCACCAAGCAATGTTTATATCAGACTTGTATCATTATGTTATGGGGAAAACGTCTTACAACTCACGACAAGGGGATATCGCCACCTCATGCAACAAGGCGGCACATCTTCACATGCAATTTTGTTATTATTCATTACCTCCGCCAAGGAGGTCATGTTTTCATTGCCGTTAGTCTGTCTGTAAGGAACATAAGGCAACAAGTTATGAATCGATCGTGAAATTTGCAGGGACTGTTAAGTAAACTAAGAGGAAGAGATGATTACCGTTTGGGGAATATTTGTTCAGCCGTTTATTTGTTTGTTTCTCTATTTGTTTATTTTATGGTAACAAAGCTGGCAAAGTTATGAATGAATACTATGAAATTAGCAGACTGCTAGGAATAATATGAACAGACGACTAAACTTTCATGACGATGTGCTTGACTGTTTGTTTCTGTTTAGGATTTTTCAGCAACGTAGCTCACAAAATTAAGGACGGATTTTCATGAAATTTACAGCAGCAGTTGGGAATATCACGGGGTGGTTAAATTTTGGTGATGATTGACAAAAACAACCTAGATTCTGAACAAAATAAAATTTTTGTAAGCATTACATTGTTTGGCGGAGTTATGGGCACTTGGAACGTTTCTCTGCTTGTTATGATTATCATTATTCTACACTCTCTTGATAGATTTATTATGAAATTTCAAGTTACTTCTAACCAACCTGAAATATTGTTCTGAGTTCCTGACACCTCGTGTCAGCTACCCGCTCCCACGCGCGTGGCTATAATGTTGACGAGAAGCTTGGTACGTTCCCCACCTGGGAGACGACCGTCGTAATGATTTGTTTTTAATCCGTAATGATTTCGCTGCTGTCTTTTCGGACTTTGATGTCATGAAGTTCGACTTGCTGTCTTTACCAAACACTGGCGACGCCACAGTTTTTGTTATATGATAAAGGAGGTCTTGGGTAGGAGCCATCGTAAGGATTTTATGTAACCCTTATCGGTAGATCTGTGCTTCTCTGCTCAAGGCTCTTATTGTGTCAGATGCCACATACTGATTGAGGTTATCCGCAACACTCTATGAAACAAGAGATACACAATTGTCCTAGCTGTGTACTCTGTACCAATGGTAAATATACTTTTAAGAGCAGTATTTTTTCTATATTTAATCCAACCCAATCCGCTACTGACTTCCGCAATTTAGTATCTTTGTCCACTTTTAAACGTCCATGTAGCTGAACGAGTGTGCATCGCCACGGAAACAGTCTTGGATTTCGTAGTTATTTAATATTTTTTTAATGGACGCTGTAAATAGATCTTATTGCTTTTATTATTACACACCCGGATGATTTATCTTCAGAAATCCGAGAATTCTGTTTTTGATATGACTTTGGCCACGCTAGTGTTTCTTTTTATGATGAGAATTCGATCCCTAATGGACCAACTTATTTCTGGAATACTACTCGATGAAGTAATATTTGGCGTATTTGCACGTTTTTACAGCTGCAGTAGCGGCAGACTAAAAGCGTCTGATTTTGACTCTCAAGGTCGCTGGTTCGTGCCCCGTTCTCAGCTGGACAGTTTCTTGGCGGAGCTTGATGTGATCGGTCAGTAACCGGTCTGCATACTGCTGCGGGTTTACTGACCTTCCCCAGCAATGTGCTGGGTTGTTGCCTCGCAGATATTGTCGCATGGAGTCTTCCGCCACTGCCGCCATAGCTCTAGACAATCTGCAGCCGTATACTTCTCTGAGGCCTGTTGGTTTATATCTGCAGCACAAACCAGTGCTCGCGGGTTTCCCAGTTGGGGTACGGTCAAGTTGACTTTACCTTTACCTTTAGAAGGTTACCTTTGCAACAATGTACAGTGTTATGTCTAATCATCAGTATTCGATAAAGTAACATTTTGTGTATTAATACGTTTTTACAGATCGAAGGTTATCTTTGCAACATAGTAGAGACAGGGTTATATCTCGTCATCAGTATTCGATAAAGAAACATTTTGTGTATTTATACGCTTTTACAGATCAAAGCTTACCTCTGCAACAAAGTACAGAGTGCTCTATTTCGTTTTATGCAATATTCGGCAAAGTAATGTTAAGCTTATTTATACGCTTCTACAGATCGAAGGTTACCTCTACAACAAAGGGCAGAGCGTCATATTTCGAGTGGACCCAGTCACCACCACCCACGTCAACATCACAGGAGGCCCTCTGGTGTACAAGTATCGGTTTGAAGAACTTTACATTCACTTCGGAGAACACGACAATGTCGGGTCCGAACACCAAATAAATGGAAATGCTTTCCCCGCTGAGGTAAGTTAGGTACCCTGAATTGCTGCTGAACGTCTTCCTGTCTCTCATTCTTAATATTATACTCTCTATAAATTCTTTTAATAAAGTAATTTTTCAAAAATAGTTTCAGTTTGGAAGAAATAAGCCCCAAAGCAAGACAACTGTTGTATAGATGTTCGGGCTGTTCAAGGTTTAAAAGTTAGTCGCTTTCTGCACCATAGCGAGTCCCTGGTTGCTTTAAATTATGCGTAGACAATGGAAAAGTTATGTTCATACGTAGGTAAGCAAATGTGAATTATTCTTTGTAGTTATTATAAAGTGTGATATAGTTTTAGGAACTAGCTATATATAAAAATCATCAAAAGTGAATATGCCAGCATTGGAAGGATTCCCTCCTGTGAAGAGGTGTCTATGTCACGCTGCATCTATACTTGTTGGAAAAGTATGCAACAAAATTAAATAAAGTACCAGAACTCTATATTTTGATGCCGTAATGTTTACGCCGATTTTTTAAAGAAAAGAAACAGGTTAATATATATGCTACATTTTTAAGCAACCAAATAGAACCATTTTGTTGCATAATGCGTCTCAATCTTTCCTTCAACTTGACAAAGTCTCTTCCCAGAATTGCTGCGGTTTCGTGACAAATAATTCGTCAAGGTATCTTTCAAAGTCATTCAAGGAATTTAAATTTTTACCATTAAGGCCATTCTACAAATACCGGAATAAGTGTAAATATGAATGAGCAATATCTTGTGAATATGAAGGGTGGAGCAACAGATCCTAGCTAAGTTGCAGCGAATTTTATCTGGTTTCCAAACAAATGTGTGGCTTTGCATTATCCTGAAGAAAAACATCTTTTCTGAGGCCAATTCTGGACGTTTTTCTTGAATTGCATCTTTTAATTCGTCCAATTGTGAGCAGCATTCTTCACAATAATGTTTTGGTTACTTGGGAGAAGCTCATAGTACAGAATTCCTTTCCAATCCCACCACACACAATACTGAAGTTTTTGGGGGGAAGACCCCCTTTTGGGATGGCTAGGGTAAGCTCATGTCGCTTACTCCAGGATCCTTTTCTTAATACATTTCAGTAAACAATCCATTTCTCTCGCCTCTCCCACTTGCTTTTAGAAAGACGCGTTTTTATTCTGTTTATAAAGCAATTGACAGATGGATATGCGATCCAATAGGTTCGTCTCACTCAAGTCGTCTGGCACCCAAACATCGGAGTGATTAGCGAACCCAAGCTTTACCAGGTGGTCATGAACGGCGGATTCTAAGAGGCTGAATCCTTCTGCCAAGTCTCGGGTTGTGCAGTGCGGGTTATTCTCACTTAATGACTTGCATTAATCATCATTTATAGAGGGTGACGTACCTGATCGCTCTCTATCAATAAGGCTACAGTCTCCAGCTCGGAGAACCGCACGAACCACTTCCGCGCAAACTTTCCTATAGAAAATCATCGCCATTATCTGTACATATTCCCTTGGTTGTGAGAAATAGAAACAGCAAAAGACCAAAAAGGAGTTTTTTTATCTTCCAATTTAAAGGGTTACAAAATTACACCGGTTTACAGGATCTCAAACCTTCTTCCACGAAACGATAGCTTGAACTAAGCTCCAAATGGAGGTAGCGTGAAATCGCATTTTCCTGACTAAATCATGCTCTAAAATTAATCGAAAAACGAACCAGTAAGAATCGACACCAACTTTCCGCACAACCCAATACTAATCAATCACTGAAATTACCGCGGCTGAAGTGCATATCTCATATAAGAGCAGTAAGGATAGCTCTAGCCCAGAGAAAAAAAAAAAAAAAAAAAAAAAAAAAATTTAAGGGGAGAGGGTTCCTCCTGAGAGGAGGGATAGGGGTTCGGCAAGAGTCTTCAAAATTGTAAAACTGCACATAAAACGTTGGAAGAAAAACGCCGAGCAGTCTCTCCACGGTAGTGTAGGAAGGTGAGTGTAAACATTTATCGACTTATTAACATATACCTTTAATTAGCTTTGGTATGCATATACATAATTTCTCACCATATCCTCCTTCCAAGGCGATGTATCCACCTCTCTAATCTTTCTCTGTAGACACGCACCATTTAGAAACAACGATTTTTGCCCCGTTGATGCCCTAAAACAGCATTCCTTCAAATTATTCTTAAATTTTGAAAGCAAAAAAAAAAATGGTCTAAAGGAGCTAGATAAATGTTGCAGCAAGGTTGAAGCAATATTTCCCAACAAAATTTTCACAAAAGAGCTCTTGATACTCTGGACTAATGAACTGGTGCATTGTCTTGGCAAAAGAGAATTTCGCTGTGCAACTTTCCTGGTAGGATTTTCATATGATGTCGCCAACTTTTAGAAATCAAACAATATGCTCTTTTCGTGGTTCTTTTATTCTATACTCTATAGGAATAATATCCCTAGAGTCTCAGAAAATGGTTGCGTCACCATTAGGCCTTCTTAGCTGACCTCTTTGCATAGGATTTCAATATTCCAGAAGAACCCCAGGGAAGATGCTGTTTTTACTGGATCGAACTTTCGGCATCTTATTGATAAATCCAAGTCTCGTCTCCCATTACGTGTCCATCCTGCAAACCGTTATCAACCTCAATCTTGGCTAAGAGGCTCATTGACATGTCAACACAACGAGTCAGCTGGTCAGCACGCAACGCTTGGGGCACTCAGAGAGTAGAGATTAGATTTCGATGGAGAATGGGGACTGCCGATCCATATGGTAACCCACTCTCTTTTTTGCTACTATTTCAATTGAAATAAAATTAGACGGCCTTTGAGATCCCCTCTTGTTTATTTAAATATCTTTATCACTTTAAACTTGTTGTCTTGTGAAAGGCAGCATCTCCTTAAATGTTCTATAACTCATCAATAATTATGTTGCTTCCACTCAAGTTTTGTACGAAAATTGATATTGCTTTCATTTCTAAAGGACGACATTTCAAACTCTTCGAGGGTAACTTTAGAACAAATACATCTTAACGGAAAAATGTGTAAGCAAATCTTACGCATCTTGCTATCGAAAAAAAAAAACAACTAAAAAAGGTAGGTCCTCTCCTCTCTCTACACACACACACAAATAAATACCATAAACACTCCTCTTGTAAGTACCATCATGTTTTTATATGTATATTTGTATGTGTAGTTATATCTACCGTATATGTCACGATGCACGCGGTTTAGAGACGTGAAAGGCAAAAATAAAATTTTCCGTTGCATGCGGTAGATTTATTCGATTAACTCAACTACTAAGGAGTTCTTATTTTGTGGTTCCATGTAGTCTAAATATCGTTCCTAAATATTATTCCCACTATAAAAAGTCGTTCATAACAAAGACCCTGATGCTTCTATGAGACTGAAAGACATGATGACGTCACAACCAATTTGAGGAAGAGCTTAGGTGCGTCTGGACGTTGTAGGTCCGCGTCCTCCCTTGCCTGTGACAATGGCCGCAACGAGTGAAAAAGATCGAGTAAAAATTTGCAGCAAGAGAGTTAGAAAGAATACTTTTGGCCAGCACCACTCAGCTCTTTCAATATTTTCTCCCGCTACCGCCGCAGTAGAAATTTATCTCCACAGAAGTAGCATTGTTTGAAATTTGCCACATGAGCGGCGCGTGGTGGTAAGAGGTTGCAATAAACATATCGTGGCCAAGAGTGTCAAACCGCATTCTTTCTCCTCGTTTTTTACAGTGGGGCTCGCTACCACATAAATAATTCACAGAGCAGATAGCACCCTCAGCTCGAGAAATCAGCAAAACCGCCATCGGTTAATGTCGAGCTGAAGGTGGTACTGTAGGATAAAAATGGTAGATACACTCCAATAGACTCCTGGTCGCCCAGGAAGCAAAAAATGAAAAACAGATCCTGGGGCGGCCGAAGATCCTGTCAGGGCAGGCATGGGTTAGCAGGTTGCCACTCGCTGTAAGAGTAAGGGTAAAAACAGCCTGGCATTTGCTGGAAATTGCTGTTTCCAGCCCGCGAAATGTCCGCGAGGATGCAGAGTTTTCAACGCGCCTATATGTGTGCGTCCGTTCAGACTTTGTGGTGTTCCAATTTGTGGTGTTCACAGATATCTGTTGAACTGAACTTTATTCACAGTCCGTACTTGGTATGGCTAGAGCTGGGAGGGCCCGACGTGTTTACAACACCGGTTCCAGTTTTAGTAAGCTTCATGCTGGTAATTTCTATTTAAAAATTCATGAACTGATTTCAATGCCTTCCAGTCGCGGTTAGCGGCAGAGAATTGAATAAAAGTATACCTGTGAACCTGCCGACTTTGCTGTTTTGTCAGCGTAGAGGGCTACTGAGTGGCTGGTTACAGTTCTGGCAGATCTGCCCTCTGTTACTCCTGCCAGAGCGACAATTTCTGTGGCAGACACGCACGCTGTCACACCCCTGCCAGAGCGACAATTTCTGTGGCAGACACGCACGCTGTCACAACCCTGCCAGAGCGACAATTTCTGTGGCAGACACGCACGCTGTCACAACCCTGCCAGAGCGACAATTTCTGTGGCAGACACGCACGCTGTCACACTCCTGCCAGAGCGACAATTTTTGTGGCAGACACGCACGCTGTCACATCCCTGCCAGAGCGACAATTTCTGTGGCAGACACGCACGCTGTCACACCCCTGCCAGAGCGACAATTTCTGTGGCAGACACGCACGCTGTCACACCCCTGCCAGAGCGACAATTTCTGTGGCAGACACGCACGCTGTCACACCCGCCACAGCAACAATTTGGCTGACAGGCAGGCGGCCTCTATAGGCCGACAGATTGCCGTCAGAAGGCGCGGGCCCGCCGAGAAAAACGCGCGTCTAGCAGCAGGACCGACGCTAGCGTGCGGTCCGGCCGCACGAGAGCAATTGCTGGACCGGCGCTGGAAGTGAGTGACAGGAACTTGATTTCGTTGTGCTGTGCGTCTCTGTTATTGCCGTTGGTTCCACTCCAGTACTTGTTGTTATTAACTGTTCTGAGCAGACACTGGAGCAGAGGGTGTTCGTACCCGGAGACAGAAAACACTGTAGTAGTAGTTGTTGTTAACTGTTGAGAACAGACACTGAAGCAGTTGTTCTTAACCGCAGGCAGCAGACACTGCAAAAGTTGTTGCTTTTATAATGGGGCGGTAAATGGCGCAGCTCAGCACTTCCCGGCATCAACCACAGTCGCTTAAAAAATAAATTAATTTTCGTGTTTGCACTGTCCTAATTTTCACCTGCACAACCCATGTCTCACTGGGCAAAACATCGCTCATCGAGCCAACGTACTGAAGAAAATCGCAACAAACCACGGAGATCATTTGGAAATTGACCTGATCTCCTCACAGAAATATCGTCTATATTCTAGGAGTAGCCAAGCATTTATTTCGTTTTTGTTCAGCGAAGCACAACATAATCCACTGATGTTACAGGTTCAGCTCTACGGGTACAATGCCGATCTCTACTCCAACATGAGTGAAGCCCAGCATAACAGCAATGGAATTGTGGGCATCAGCATCATGGTGCAGGTATGTGGTGCCTGTTGCTTGCTAAATTCAACGGCCTGCACATCAGCCAGTTGTACCATACGAATTATTTGCTCCCTACCCTGTGGATAGCTCAGTCATAATATCAGAGGTGAGCGCGCGAACCTTTTTTTGGGAAGGGTTCCGAAAACGAATCGTCGCCAGTTTTGGGTTTCGAACCTTCAAATAGCAAACCCTATTTTCAAAATTTTACTGCGAACATTTACTCCGAACATTCATCCGCGAACCTCCGAATCTTTAAAAAAAATAGCAAAGCGAACCTTAATTCCGATACCTTTCAAAAATTTCCGAACCCAAGTTTTACTCATTCCTATTGTAAAAAATGTGTCTAAGATATCTGCATTATTCATTAAACAAATTATTACTAGAAAAACAAATTATCAATACAAGACAGCAGCCACCAGCGGATGCGCGGTGGGTGCGCGGCACTAATAAGCGTTCTGATTGGCTGGCAGCCAGCTGTGGTTACAACATGACGAGTCTGTGCGGCACAGATAAAGCAACGAGTTAAACACCACGCGTATATTTCCAAGTTCATATTGAACTAAAGCTAATATCATAAAACATATATACGATTGTCGACAAATTTGATAAAAAATCTTAACGTTTCGGGAATTTTTATTTCCCATCTTCAGAAGTAAAATTTCTAACTGATAAAGGATGAATAATAATAACGTTTAATTTTGCAAGACCTAAAATTGAATAAGTGTTTGCATGAGGGGACCTAAAAAGCAAATGACTGCAGTGCGTAACGAGGGTCCCTATATAAGTGTCGGTCGGTATGGGAGGCGGAGGGAAGCGGGCAAGTCCAGTCGGGGGCAAAAGCGTCAGTCATGGATCGTGACGAGCGGTACAGCTGAAGTCATTTTGTTAAGGCTAGGTTTCGTTTTATGGATATATAGTGATTGTAGAGTTGTGAGTTCTATTGGATTAGAATAAGTCATGATGGAGAAGTCTTTCCTGCTAATTGGATGATTGTTTTGCTCTGCATGAAGACGGGGAGCTGAATGAGCTGGTTTTGCTAGTGGTAAACCTGTTCTGCTTGATATACCTAAATGTTGGTCAACGCGGGCTTTGAAATGCTGTCCAGTGCT
>LQNS02004412.1:14642811-14674646 GCA_001587735.2 Parhyale hawaiensis | reverse complement strand
TTCTTTTTGTATTCTTACAGATTTTCGTGCTGATGATGGGCAATACTTAGGCCCGAAACGTTCATTTATATGCATTTTATTCAAATATGATTTTAAGATTCGCTTTGGCTCTTTTATTTATACGGTGATATGTTCAAGAAAACCATATACGAAGGTTTGAGGCCCCACACCTAAAATACTTCGACTCGTCGATGTGATGTAAATTTGCTACATGCGGTCACAGCTGTTTTATTTCAGTCCTATTGAGTCCTAACGTTGCATTCTTTGCTTCCTGGGTTTGTCTGTCTGTCACAAAGATAATTCAAAAAGTTATGAACGGATTTTGACGAAATTTACAGGGATTGTTAAGTATGTTAAGAGGAACAGATGATTAACTTTTTGTGAAGATCCGCAAATCTGTTTGTTTGTGTGCCTCATTTTTCTCAATGCCGTAACTCAAAAAGTTATGGACAGATTTTCTATAAAATTTACATGAGTTGTTGGGTATATCACCAAGAGTAAATGACCAAATTTTTGTGATGATCTGTTTGTTCGTCCGTATGTTTGTTGCTGTGTTTGATTTTATGTTTGTTAGTGCAATAATTCAAAAAAATTTTGAGAGAATCATTATGGAACTTAAAGGAATTCTTAGTAATGTTAAAAGGCAAAAATGATTAAATTTTCTTGCAGATCAGTTGGCTCGTTTCTACATTTGAGTTGTGTTAGTCATAATGTTTGCTACGCAATAACTCAAAAGTTTTGAATGGATTTTTATGAAATTTGCAGGAGTTGTTAGTAATGTTAAATGATATAAATTATTTAATTTTGGTGCAGATCGGTTGGTTCGTTTGTATGTTTCACTTACGTTTGTCAAAATGTACGTTTTTAGCAGCATATCTTTAATAGTTATGAAAGGATCTTCATAAAAATTAAAGAAACTGTTAATACTATTGAAAGGCACAAATGATTAGATTTTGGAGTTGATACAAAATAAATCATGGTTTCAGAGCCAAGTTGAATTTTTTGTTACCGTTACCTTACTTGGCAGAGGTATGCGCTCTAAGAGTGCTCTAGTTATTGCTTAGCATTGGTTTGTATTGCTTGGTATAGCTTAGTATTGCTAAGTATCTCCTAATATTGCTAAGTACTGTTAAGTATTGCTTACTATTGCTTAGAATAGGCTTGCATTGCTTAGTATTGCTTAGCACCGTTTAATGCTGCTGTGGCGTGTGTGACAGCGTTCAACTGCAGTACGTAGTAGCTCTACAGAGCTGCAGCACGTGTACTACGTAGTACACTGAATGAATCACATATTAATCAAAGAACAAACGCTCTCACGTCGTCAAGCTACAGGTCCAGCCTCCTTTGCAATACGTATTCCTTCACCAAGTCATCTGCTCCAACAGAAAAAAAAGGCTGCCAGACCAGAAGAGATCATTCAGACTTCGGTCACCGACACTGGGATATTACAGCGCAAAATACAATTGTCTCCCACGAAATGACACCTGAGGAAAGGCCACTCGCTTTTGTCTCTGGCAGCCCTGTTATTATTGCGTGCTATTGCTCTGCTCACTTGTTATGGGGCCTGTGATACCTGGTGATGATGGGGTCGTGTTCTCATGTGCTGTAACGAAGCTATCAAGCCCGGGACTTTTGTGCGGGTCTCTGTGACTGTACGTAAGTGGTGTGTGCGTGTAGGTGCATGCCTGTGCCTATGAAGGTGTGTTGGTGTGCGTTACTCTGTCTGAGGGACAGTGTATTCTGTACGTCGCAGGCACATCGCAGGCCATTGACGGACTTCCCCGAATACATTAATAAGTTGAATCCCTCGTAATAACAAGATGAACATCTACCCTTGTATCCATTGCAATAGAACTGTTTCCATAGCTCGGTATTCCTTTTACTGCGGTATTTTATTTACTGACGTTACTATGTAGCTTTTCCTACTAAGATGAACTGCAATGTCTATGTCATCAAAAGTTATCTTCAAAGTATTGTCACCAATGTTTGAGTTAGGCAGTAAACTGACATGCTCTCTTTGCCTTTGATTTCACGTCATTGATTTCATGGAACTGTAACCTCGTTTTTCTTTTCTGCTGGCGAATAAAAAGTACTCCCAATTAGCGTAACTGTTTTTGCAAGTGTTTTTCCTCCTAATACCACATTGACCAACAAAACTTTCTTCTCCTACAGCTGCTCTTCTGCTTTCACTGCATGAAAACATTTCTCAGCCACCACTACTCGCTGCCCCCCCCCCTCCTCCCCAACATCAATAGATGCTGGCAGAAAATTCGTTGGCCTCCTCGGCCGCCCCACGCCAGCATGGGAATGTCCTTGTTTGAATTAGTCCAATCGCGCTAATTCGGCCCGAAGAGATCGTCTGTAACCGACGTCGCCCGGAGTCTAAATTTGCAGCAGACGCACGTCCGCACGTTACGGCAAATGTTCCTCGGGCTGCCGCAACGACGCCGCCAACTGCTGCACGGCCTGCTTACGGGGCATTGGGGCCTACTGTGGCCCGCCGTTGGTGGCCTCCCTGCGGGCAGTGTAGTGGCCGTGTCCCCATGACTGGGCCTGTAATGGCTGAGGCCCGCCATATGCACCCTCCTTGAGCGAACAGTGTGGTGCCCATGTGCTCAAAACAGGACCAGTAATGACTGAGTTCCGTCGTACTTGTCCTACACCTTTCAGGTAGTCCACTATAATAACTCCTAATGCTAAAGGCTCAATCATCCCAGACCTATCGTTTAGTAAGCCTAAGGTAGTGATTCCTAATATTTAAGTAGCTCTTTTTGGAATTGTACTGTATAAGGGGTACGTTCGGTTGGGAGCCAAAATTAATCCTTCCAGACTTAACTTGCCTGAAGCTGCAGATGGGTGCGCTGGCTTGTACCCGGTGAATTGAACTTCAAGCAAGACCCTTAATCCGTAACCTTTGGGACTTCCTGGAATTCAATCTTACTCCGTGAACTGGAGCTTCTGTCCATTTCAACGTAATCGCGTCGCTTCAACACAATTCAATGGGGCTAAGCGAAAGCTTCAGACTGCTGCTGCTTCGGACATGCTAGGCCTCGCAGGCTTAATTTCGGCGCAAAAATCGAACATGTCTTTAGTCTACATTTAGCAGTAATTCTCTTATTATAATTAGCTAAGCATCTTGCTTCCATAAAATTTTCTAAGAAAGTCTACGGTAGTGACTTTTAATATTTACGTATCTATCTATCATTGTTCTGCCGTTAGTCTATGATAAAGTCTTAATAATTAAGCATGTAGTTTACATGACCTATGTGTGCTTCAGCTAGCCTATTGTAATGAATCCTAATATTCCAAGTATTCAACTTACATGAACTATATTTCAAGTGATCTGAGGTAATAACTCATAATATTTAGGTCTACGGTAATGACTCCTAATGTTTAAGTATCTATTTTTCATGTACTGTGCAACAGTTTTTCTGCAGTAATAAATCCTGATATTTAAGCACCCCAATTAATGATTTGTGCTTTATTTAGTCAACGGTAATAATACTTTGAACTCAAGCATCTATTATTTAGGTGATATTCTTCTTTCTACCGGTATGCATCCAATTAGGTATTAATTTATAGATTTATTGGCTATTTCCTTCCTTGCTTCATTGATTGGTTGATCTCCCTGACCCACTATCAGCGTAACATGCTTACATGGCGAAAACGGAGTTGATCCACGGCAGGGAAGCCGCTGCTTTACAAGATATGCAATCTAGGAACCGCACACGTCTGAAGAACGTATTGGCGGTAGCAAGGATACTGAATTTCACTTTCTTCCCATAGCAAAGCTTTACTTACTCTCCGCCCTCAATAGGCAATTGAGTACAATATCAATGAAGGAAATGCTATAGTCGTTCTATGTAGAATAGAAGAACTGTGAAAAAATGCAAGGAAATTAGGTGAATATTTTCTGTCATTCCATGGTGCCACTAGCAGTTCGTGAGAAATGTATTCCTATAAAATAATATAACATTTTGCTAAGAAAAAAAAGCCGCCATATACATTGCAGCGTAGACGAAGTTGTTAAATTGAAAGTATTTCCAGCACAAAATTGTTCACTCTGCTGGGAGACGCGAACGCCACACAGCTATGGGCGACCATAGACTGCCTGCACCTCTACAGCAGGGGGATACTCCAGTAAATCCCACTCTACTGTCACTGTAGCTTACTATCGGCAAATAATTTCAAATGTACTTAAACATTTAAGAATTTTAACGTTCAATACTGCAGCTTATGCAGAGGCAGCTAGATTATGGCTTGGTATTGCTCACAGTTTAGCCAAGGGATGTGGGGTCCTAACGTTGGACTTAGCAGAACATCCCCAATCTCCAGTGTATGCACACTTGAGCCACCACATAGCTCACCTGAAAACTAGTGCCATCCCTCCACTCCACTTGCCTCACAATGTGTCATTATCTCTTGTGCTTCATGCTCTTAATGTTGCTATATATGCATCAAAATTTATCTCGTCTTACTGAAATTCAGCTCATTATTATTATTATTAAGACATTGCACCAGGGCATCAAAGGACGGAAATGGCCCGTTTGAAGCAAGAAGCAACACAAAGACGCCCAATAAGAAGACGAAGAAACAGCATCCATCAAAAAATACTGACAGCTGACCTGAGCGCTTGAAGATCGATACCACTGAATATGGATCCCGGCAACAAATTCCATTCCATCTATCTAGATAATTGACAGAAAGTAACAATTAGATAGATTACGAATAGAATTGCTACAATTGCGAAATTGCTACAGCTATCCGCTGCTGGACGAGACAAGGGCCTAGTGACCTCTCTTTTCTAATGCCAGCTATTATCATGAAAACGACCGGAAACTGCGTGAACAAATGACCGCTGGAGTCCATTATTGAAAAGTTCGAAGCGGCTACCCTGTGTCGAGGCGCTCATGCGCATGGCAGACAGCGTTCCAATGAGCGTTCCGAGGCCGATAATTCCTGCCGGGAACGCAGATGTTTATGCTAATGCGGGGGACGCAGCGAATATTAATACAGTATTGAGTCCACTCCATCGCCTTCTGCCCCAGTGATTTACATACGCGTCGGCCGCCGTCCTATGGTCACAGGAAAGTACAACAGCTACGGGATTTGTAATATCTCGTGTTGCCATTATAGTGATAAGTTCACCATTTGTGCGGGCGTAATGTACAGCCATCGCAAAACATAGACTCTTCCTTCTTGCTTCAATCTGCAAGCAATATATCGAGTCCACTCACCTCGAGCACCTAAGTGAATGCCTTAGTGTAGCAGTATTAAGAAAAGAGTCATCATTTTTGAAAGAAATATTAAAATTTGGCTGATCTTCCTTTACAGATCGACGACAAAGTTGGTTCTTGCCAAATTCAATGTGTGAGAGCATTTTTTTAACATTGCAGTGAAGACCTATGTGTATTTACATGTTTTCTGCGTGTAAATTTACCGATTAATTTGTAAGGAACTGATAGGCGAAAAAAATGTCAGGTTGAAACTTACGTCCAACCCACCACGCTCTGTTGAAGATGGATGGGCAACAATAAGATTAAATTGTAGATTGTGGAGAAGTAGGATCTAAAAATTTAAAACACTTCTTGCTTTTTCAACTTGGAAATACAGACAATGAAGATATTGCAGTTTCTTTTGGCTCTCTAATGGAGCCTGAGTTTTACCTTGTTACTCTATGATGACTTTGCTTGTTCTGAGTTCGCAATGCACAAATGCAGTAGCTGGTCCACGGTGCAAGGTGTAGCCTAATCATCAGAGTGCAGTGCAAATACGAAGCGATGGAAACATGACCAGGATTTCATTGCAATTTTTTTTTGCGATAATTTTTTCTTTTTTTCATTTTACAAACCAGCTTTTAGCTGAAGAGAAACAATTTCAACTGAAGTAATGCCAATGCCTATCAATGATTAGTGCATAGCTCCAATCTATGTGACTGCCTATCAAAAAAAGGTCATCGAAGAAAAGAATGGATTGAGCTGCTCTGTAGACATGAAACGGAGGGCTCGCATCTCATATGATCATTTGAATTGGTAGTTGCAGTGCCTCTCTCACAAGCGCATAAGTGATGAAAATGTGATGAATGAAGACATATCATCACAAATTTTTCATGGTCTTCTTTTAAGCCGGGCACACGGGTGATTCCATCCGACCGTCCCTCGTTCATCTGCACTTTGTTCTTTCACTATTGAACGGGAGAAATATGGAGCATCAGTGGTCAGTTTCAGGATAGAACAGCAGTAGTCAGTTCCAAGTTGCCCCAGCTCAGGAATATGCTGTCTCAGTTGGAATGGGTACTTACACTTAATAGTCATGGTGCCCGCCCGGGCATAAATGTGGAATGGTACTTCCGTAGAATTTCCACCGATCTCGGTTGGTTAGTACATTACCCTTATTATTATTAGCGTACCCAGCAGTCACAAATGATAGCTAAGAATTTATGATGATGCTTTTATTTATGCTTATTACTTTCGTTGTTAATTTCCTCACACCACAACTGCCCACCCCTACTGAAAAGCGTAGCTCTTCCTTACGTTCAGTGACAAGCAAACAATTTATTCAGTTTCAGCTGGCCATGAAGCATCACTGATGTAAGGTTCGGTACGGTATTACAGAGACGTCACGATATATTAGTCGAATTTTTTCACTTATGCACCAGGCGTTTTTGCAAAAAGAAATCGAATTGGAAAAATGATGACTAAAACTTAATATTCGAATTATTCGCCAGTCTGCTGTACAGTGAAGAATATTCTGCCCCTTCTTCCACTGACTTAAGCGTCACCTCAGACCAGCTGATGTTTGTAAGTTAGAAAAATACAAATCAAGATAGATAAGAGTACTGAGAGAAGGTGGATAAGAGTACTGAGTGAATATGGATAAGAGTACTGAGAGAATGTGGATAAGAGTACTGAGAGAATGTGGATAAGAGTACTGAGAGAATGTGGATAAGAGTACTGAGAAAAGGTGGATAAGAGTAGGGAGAGAAGCTGGAGAAAATTTCATAGGTTGGATTTCAGCGAAACCAGTGCAAGAAGTGCGTTCCGTTAAGTTTCCAGTATGTTGTCGTCATTTAAAACCTGTTTATGTTTCACCAATCAGTTATTAATAACAGGATGAACACAGTTTCTAACCTGGCCTTATCTTCACCTGTTTTTCCAGGTATGACAGAAAGTATGCAATAAATAATATAATATACTTTGGTTTTTATTATGTTGTAGATCATTATAACTGAGAGGCCTAGGAATGAAAAATTCTACAATCAATGTGTGTTGCCTATCTTCTTCAGGTTCCAAACCATAAGAAATATTTACACAATTGTGTCCTAGCTGTATATTGAGACATAAATAGAGCCCACCAGGACTTTGAAACTCTCCATTTCAATTCGGAAGTTTACTCTGCGTCGAAAACATCATCTCTAATAACGATATTTTAAGGGAAGAAAAAAGCTGAAGAAAATGGATAAAAAAAAATAAATTAAATAGTATGCGTATAAAGTGATGCATTTGCTATTCTTAAAAAAGAAAAAATTTCACTGCTAGTGTACAACATGTTAAGCACCGAGAGCATTAGGTAATTTATAAAAGCGATTCCTTTCACCCGATGTTGAAGAGAAAGACGTCAAGCGGTATTTCGGCCATGTTAAAGGAAGTTTTACTATTTTTAGCGAGGAGGCTCGAACTTCCTCTTAGTTCATCTTCTTCGCATGAAGCTAATAAATTTTCTCCTAACTAAACCTTCCCATCAAAAAGGAGAGACCTACCAAGCAAGCAGCCAATACTGTGTGTCTTCACTATACAAAAACCGATGTGTATTTATTTGATTATTTATCTGTCTGTTTACTTTCACCCTTGAATAAAGAGACATTCCAAAATTAGACCAGGTTGGACACTGTAGCTATCCTGTTCTGATATAAACAAAAGGGCAATAACTAGTCTAAGTTGCATATGATGGCAAAAGTATACGGTTAGCTCATATTTTAAGGTTTTCTTGCTTTACTAAAGTTGAAACCGAAGCACTTATGATATCTGCAATTTCTTTTTCCTTTCTCATTCATCCTGATTTTTACATTCGTTCATCAAAATTTTCGTTCCAGCAATTATATTTCCAACTCGATTTCATTCGTTGAGAATACAGCTTTTGCTTTTCATTTGAGCTAAAACCTCCAATTATATGTCATGACGTATCCATGATACCGAGTCAAAATTAATATTGTGAGTGATGTTGAACTGGCATGTGATAAGTAATTGATTATTCTTTCTGCATATTAGTGTAGGACAGAAAGAGTTGCGCTTTTTAGCATAAAATACGCTTCTCTCATGTTCCTTCAAATTGGCAGTTGCAATAACAAAATTGTGGCAATGTGGAAATTTTGTCATGAATATTTGGCCGTCATTTTTGACGGTGGGGTACACTAGTTAATACATAGTGCATAGACCGCAACAGTATTTGACTCTTAGGTCTGACGCTGGCGGCCAAACGTCGGCAACGGAAAAATGGGATTTTCTCAAGAGCTATTCTTTTTCCCCTATCTAATACTGAAGAAATAAATTCCAAGGTACCCAACATTTTTCTTGCGGAGAAAGCATCTTGGATACGGCGGGGGCGTACTTGGGCGCTTGCCTGCATGACCGTGTCTGGACATGTTCATAATAGCTCTTGGGAAAATCCCATTTTGGCCGCCAGCATCAGAGGCCACTTGGACCTAAGAGTCAAGTACTGTTGCGGTCTATGCATAGTGGATTAAAGATATTACGACTGGTCGTCGAGGGATAGGAAACGTAAAATCAATCATCTTGCCCTTATGCAGGGGCCGCACTAGGGATTCAACCTCGCAACTTGACGACAGGATGCTCAGCTCGTACGGCTTCGAGCAGCAAAATTGTTGCTAGCAACAGACAAGTTGCGCCTACGCAGCGAAAGGTCGGTTGAGGTTTTCTACGGGCAATCAGTTGGTCGTACAGTCGCGGAAATCGAATTATTATTCACAATGTCATTTTGATATTTATCTAAAAACGCATTTTTGTTATTTCTAACGTATTTTTGAGCTAGTTGCGTACTGAGAAGAACTGCAATGCATCGGCTGATTTTCCGTTATCGGGTCCAGTATTTATGGAAACACATACAACCAAGTGGCCGGGTTCGCAACGTTTTGTTTAGTAGAGCAT
Source organism: Parhyale hawaiensis (assembly GCA_001587735.2). NCBI lineage: Eukaryota > Metazoa > Arthropoda > Malacostraca > Amphipoda > Hyalidae > Parhyale > Parhyale hawaiensis. The sequence goes on along the minus strand of LQNS02004412.1, from coordinate 14,665,482 downwards.
TTAGAGTGCTATTCATTATTTTAGCTTCCAAGTTTTTATCACTTCTCTCTGTCGCTACTGTTTCACTTTCTGCTTCACTTTACAGTTAGCGTTCCACTTGCTATAACCGCTGGCAGAAAGTGTAGTAGTAGCCTAGCCAATTAAAAAGGCAAAAGCTCTGGCACTTGGCACACCTTCCTTTTCCATCGTCGGTTGTTTACATCCCCGTCCAAAGAACAGCAAAACAGAGTACATTGTAGCAAAACGACTAAATTAGGCGTTCCGTACGGTTCTCTTGCTTCTTTATAGACATTTTACAAGCTTCTAAGCTTCTCTGATTTCTATTTAATTGCAAATTTTATGAGAAACGTGAAACTTTATTACAGTAGCAACACTTGTGAAGAATACTGAGTTGACGGTAAACATTTTATCGACGTTTTGTGGACACAGTTTTGTTTATGTTAAGAGATAAAAATAAATCTTCGAACACTTTGCACTTCACTTCCTCTGGGGAATGGAAAATTATCGAGTTACCTTTACTTGACAATCATTTTTGGAGTTCGTCTCCAAACCAGTCGTTTAATTTGATTGACTGTATTGCCGCGCCCTCGAAAGCACGACCGCGTGGTCAAGAAAAGTATGAAAATGTCAACCTAAGCTCCTTTGGTAGTATGCGCACTGCTGTAGAACGTTAAGTAGTATCTGCATTTACAATGTTGCTTATTCATTGTTGTATCGATACTAGAAGTAAAATACGTTATTGCTAGTGACAAAAACTGCAGCTTCTTTGGATGAAGGAGCATGGGCAACGAAGTTCTGCGGAACATGTGCGCGGTAGTCTAGATGGGACTTTGTATGGCGGATGAGCAGCTTCCCGTCGCTGGTGTGTCACCTACAGTCGTTCCGATACACAACAAAGATTTCTGAGTGAGTTGTGCGTTGCTCTTACGAACGCCTAATGTGGCCCCCGCATAACGCGCCTACAGCACTGTTAGGAAACACCCCTAAAAAAATTGTTAATGACTTAAAATCTAGCAAATTTACACTGTAGAAAGCAAATCTTTTCAATCGGTTACACGCCATCATGCATCAAGGCTCAAAGCAGTTCGCTATGTTTCTACTATTTACATAACATTAGCAGGTTCATCGAAAAGCCGTTGCCGTGAAACAAGCTACTCTGTCCCCAAACTGTAAATGTCCTGAATGCTTTAACAGAATTTTTCCTAATGTCTTCCCAGCAGCTGATTTACCGATTTAGCCTCCAGACCTAAGATTTACCACGGCAGAAGTCTGGCAATACATACAATAAACAGACAGACAGAGAGACAGATAGGACGGACAAACAAAGACATCAGTTCCTACAGCACCGGTTCGAAGCACAGGAGCTAGGCAGTATTCTTATGCAGCGGCAATCAACTAATGGCAACATCCACCAGTCCGTCTGATGGTTGCCAAAGGTAATCTTGAATGATACCAGCTCCCGACGAGACACAATTCCTTTCGGTCATTAGAAAAGTATAAAAGAAAGTTGCCTCTTCTAATGATGATCACCTCTAAAGGCATTGTGCCTGCTATCTTTAATTTGGTAATTTGTTGAATTATCCTAACACTCTTTGGCTTGTGCCCACCTATTCTACACCGTTTGTGCTTTGATTTCCTGTGGTGGTATTATTACATTAGTATTTATGTACATATATATTTATATTCTCGTCTATATACTTGGGTTGGTTGACAGGTAAGCACCCAGTGCCGAAGCCACATTATGATACTGCAGGCTCAATTTATGGATGGCAGTTGAGATCACACGTCGTTCTGCTTAAGTACTTGCCAAGGGTTTTTTGCAACCGAGTTTTACTGTGTATTTGGATGACTTACGAGATGAAAATCCTCTCATAAGTTGGGCGAGCGATTGTGTAGTGTGGTTCCGGCACTGCAACTACCAATTTGTTCCCATTTAACATTAGTAGCTTAACTTCATGCATTCTTTGGCAAGTTCAGTGTTACAAGCGATACCGGGGCGTTGGAAATACAATCAAAATGTCGTCTACGACAAGGTATCCCAGCGATGTTAACTGAGCGGCAGAGAGCCAGTTTGAGCTCAGCCATTCAAGAAACTTACATTAGCTGGTCTTCGGAGGAGGTGCAGGTGGTGCTATGCCTGCCACTCACTGCTTTGCTTAGTAATCTTAAATGCCCTTTGTCAGGAGTGTGAGGTAGCAACAGATATCTTTTGATAAAGGGACTCTGTATAACGAAAATAAAGTAAAAATAACTGTAGTCGTAGGAGTTAGCATTGAATACATGCCACTAATGACAGTTTCAAATACACTTACCTATGCAAGGCAACTTATATCTTTATACAAGCTTTGCTATTAATGAAATATTTGCTTATGGCAAGCATAATACGCACACACATACAAACATACAGGATATTAAACACCCGTACACATTCACACAGGTCTCCGCGCATACAGTATCATACAACACACATCGATACCAGGAATACGCATGCAGTATCATTATGACACTTACGAAGAGTGATGACACGTACAAACATAAACACGTAAACCTAAAATCCGACACACACATACCTATATGCCTACACCGACTCCTACACCCACACCGAGACAGACACAGTCACCCGAACACCTACACCCACATCTACACAAATACCTATACAGGACACATATGCACATAACACAAGATCAGGGGCACCACACAACACACCGATCAGACACTGGGCTGCCCAGAAGAGGCCCACACGCATAAGATCTGCTGACGTGCGAAGCTGCACGTCCGGGTAAGTGAGATGGATGGCCGCTATGGGCAGGCTTTGGTAGCTTTTGATGAATGGCCTACCATGAGAGTACTGCAAACATGGCTTCTCATTTCCCCACAAGCTCTTACATAGGAAAACTTCAGGGGCCTCCAAAGGCAACAACAAACCCGGGCTGGACTCAACCATTGCCGAGCTCTTAATGATGAAAAAGTGACGGGATGAAAAAATTGCGCTCTCTTGAATTCTGGATGTTCTCTTTCGGCTGCTGGCTGTTGTATGTGCTCGACCTAATGTAAGAAACGTGTGCTCTCTTGAGTTCTGATTGTTCTTGCTGTCGCTGGCTGTACTTTGTCAGTGTGTGAATGTAAGAAATTTGCCCTCTCTTGAGTTCTGACTGTTGTCTCAGCTGCTGGCTGTTGTATGTCCAGTTGTATTCAAATTTAGGGAAACAATTTCAAAAGTTAATATCTTTTGATTGATAAACAAATCAAACAGGAAATTCTAACATGGAACAGCCCTTATTAGCATAAGAACAGAGGGACAAGAACAAAGTTACAGGCATTCGAAAATCTATACTAATTTCTGAAATGTTCTAAATTAAGGGGCAAATGAAAAATTTTGAATATTTATAGCATAATAAGTTGGAACACAGAATAGTAAATTAATATTTAGTGAATAGACTTTTGTTCTCGACAACAGCTGCACATCTTTGTTTTGAAGAACGAATAAATCTTAAAATATCCCTTACAGTTATTCTTGCTCATTCCTCCAGCAATTTCCCCCACAAATCTTCATAGGTAGTGAGAATTTTTGTAATAACCCTTACTTTTGAAGTTTCCCAAAAATTTTCTATTGGATTGAGGTCGGATTTTGGGCTGGCCAATCCACAATCTCAAGTTAGAGTTCATTGGCGTAAGTCAATACTACCTTTGTTTTACGACTCGCTTGTGTATTACCTTGCTTAAAAATGGGTCTCTTAACTCAGGAATTTTGTAAATGGGTGCAACATATTGTATTACACTGTTCTTATATATATGAGCATTTGCACGAGGGTCCAAGCGAATAAGTGGCGTTGTACTTTGGCTTGAGAAGATCAAATACCTTCAGGTATACGCGGCCACACTTCAAAATCTTTGTAATGTATTAAGCATTGTATTTTTCATCTTCACGACTCTAAACATAGCTTTTCATCATTTCCAAAGAGATGAAGCTTGCTTTCGTAGCTGAAAAAGCAGACGACCATTTTTCATACGTCCGAACCACATACTATACATATTGTCAAACAACAACTTTTTTTTATATTTTTGGCTCTAAGTAGAGGTTTCTGTTAAGGACTTCGTGTAAATGAGTTAACGTCCTGTTGACAGTTTGTCTGGTCACAGTTACTCATGAAACATAGCATTCATTGCTCTTTTTATCCTGCTTAAGTCATGAAACGGTTCTTGATCACCGGGCCCTGCAGGATACGATCTTCTCTTTTCATAGTTTTACAGGGCCTGTCGGTTTTATGTGGACTCATTACGCGACCCGTATCATAATGACCCTTAACTATTCTTCCAACAACACTCTTGGGTCGCTTGATAGTCTCTGAAATATTTCTCATGGTATCATTTTTTCAAACAATTTGATGAAACTTTTCTTTGAGTACTATCAACTTCTTAACGTCTAATCAAGGTGTTACGTTACAAATTGCCGTTAAAAACCTTTTCTTTACGGGGTATTAGAGAAACTTGGGTTAACCGTACTCTTTAGAGGATTTTACCTCCTTTGTTCTCTTAACTTTAAACTTTTCAAAAATTGGAATCAATTTTATATGAATATAACTTTTTCTCACCCCCGAATTCTTATGCAAATTTTAGTAAGTTATTAACTCCGCCAAGGAGGTTATGTTTTCGTAGTGTTTGTCTCTCTGTCTATCTGTCACCAGGATAACACAAAAAGTTATGAGCCGATTTGGATCAAATTTACAGAGATTGTTAGGTATGTTAGGAGGACCAAACGATGAACTTTTGGTGAAGATATGTCAGTCCGTTTGTTTGTTTGTTTGTCTGTATCATTTTTCTCCATGCCATGACTCAAACATTTAAGAATGGATTTTTATGAAATTGACATGAGTTGTTAGGTATATAACAAAGAGAAAAATAACCAAATTTTGGTAACGATTCGTTTGTTCGTTCGTTTGTCACAGTTATTTATTTTACGCTTGTTAGCACAATAACTCAAAAATAATGAATGGATCTTTATGAAATTTATAGGGGTTGTTAGTAATGATGAATGACATAAATGATTAAATTTTGCTGCAGATCGGTTTGTTCGTTTGTATGTTTGAGTCATGTTTGTCATAACGTTTGTTAGCAGTATAACTCAAAAAGTTATGAACGGATCTTCAAGAAAATTGCACAAGCTGTTATCACTATCAAAAGACACAAATGACTACATTTTGGAGTTTATACAAAGAAAATTATGTTTTCAGAGCCAATTTGAATTTTTTGCTACCGTTGCCTCGCTTGGCGGAGGTATAGGCTCTCAGAGTGCTCTAGTTACTAACGAAATAGGCTATTTATTGTTAAAATTTCATATTAGCGCTATTGATAAATCAAAAGATACGAAGTTTTCAAATTTTTTTCCCTCGGTTTTGGACGCAACTACATATATTTGACTTAGATAAGAATCTTGCGGTCACTTGAGTTCTTGATGTTTACCTAGCATTCGCGCAAAGAAGTTTTCCGTTTCGTACAGTGAGTAGTAAATAACGTACACTGTGCCTGGTTACCATACATGCAAGTTATAGCTTAATAAACAGTCCCAGTGCTTACCATCACGTGTAACAGTGTTATAAAGCTTCACCGATATCATACGGCGAATGGAGAAGCAGTTGCATTTTAACGTGATTGGCAAGGCCCTCTTATTATTGTTGCAAATGACGGATTTTGGTAATACAAACTTCGTTATGTTGCTAACGATGGCTGTAAGCCCAATCTATGTAAGCTGCAGGAATCGTTCCCAAACCTGTAAGTATAGTACGATACTCCAGCTCTGCTCGAATCATTTCTCATAAGTTCTTTTCCTCGTCTTACTTGCCTAATTCTTGTTGGCAATGAAGTGCGTGGCATTGCAGGAGCTGAAGCAATATAGGACTCACAGAACATGTTCTTAAAGCATCGACAATTAAGAACAAATGAGCTATGTAAATTCACTGCAAAGATTGCGAAAACGCCATCAATAACATTGCAAAAATAGACCAAATGGCTTAGAAATAATATTTTGAATTATCCATTTTTGGAGAGTGTAGTGCATCTCTAAACTACTTGAAGTTCTAGACGCAGCTAAACGTTCATCTGTAAATTTCCTTTTTTTTTAACTAAGAAAAATGAGTCTGCCGTTAAAAGCAACTTAAGATGATGCATATTATCTGACTGAAGTTTTCTCATAGTTCCATTTTTACAACAAGTCGTCCTTTTAAAGTGAATCCTACTGATTCAGATGCGGCTATTACAACGCCATGCTGGTGCGAAAAAGCATAATTTTTCATGTTTTAGATAACGTGAACAGTGCACATTATAGACAATCCTCCCTAACTGTTGCCAAAGTTAACTCCAACGTGCAAAAATTGTCAACCCAATGCGGTCGGCGAATTGCCGAATTAAATTTTTAACTCTTTTGTGCCTCAATTATTTAACAATATTAATATGAAATTGGCATGGAATTTACTTTGTAAAAGTAACTTATTCAGTGGACAAATAACACTGAAAAGTTAATTAGTGTGACTCACGGTTGAATTTGGGATCGAATTTACTTAATTTTCACACGTGACAGTCTAAAAGGTTTGCACTGATCAAGTGCTTGCAAAATATCTACCAATGAGTCATCTCTGAGTGTGTAATGAGTACGAAGTAAACTAACAAATAGCCTTAGGAATATATTAAGTTGATTAAAAGAAAAAAGATTGTGACGCGAGTCACAGGCACTAGATGATGGGGTGCGTTCTGACTCACCACCGTAACATTTTCAGGGCCGTTCTGTCCTGAGGCTACCAAATCAAGACCTTTGCATTGCAGGTTACAACCCATTCCATGCAGCTGATGCGGAGCCATTTTCAAAGCTGTGCAAGCAAAAATATCTTAAAAATAGCCATGACGTCATCACAGACCATACTAAGCATCCGTCCCAAACAGGTTAAAAAGCTTGGAAAATATCCATGAGGACTTGTCACAGTGCTCCCCCCCCCCCCCGGGCGGCTGAGCTCTCAATATGCCCCAGCTATGGTCATGAGTCATGACGGTCGCAGTCTGTGGACTTGAGCTGAAAAGCAAAAGAAGACACTTTTATAAAATTGTCAGATACAATACATCTCCTAACGACGTTTCTAAAGGGTTGTGAACTTTTTTGATAAGACTGGAAACGTGTCATTTTTCGAGAGATAAAATGCCGTTTTTTTTTTCAGTTAAATGTCTTCAAAATACTTCCCTGTGCACATTTCCTTTCATATTTGTGCGTACACGCAGTGTGTACTGCGCGTGCTACTTTCTAATGAACTGCACCAATTTCTCTGCTACCGGATCCAAGCGCAAAGTTCAGTCATTAGAACCATGAGCGCCGCAGGATCCATCTGCCTGCAAATTCCCAAGAGCATCCGCCTCCACTGACCATTACAGTGGCGCCGCCCGATGCCCTCGCTTCCAGGGAGAAAAATCTTCATTTGATCCAGTAAGGGTAGAGGCGCCGCCGCACTTAGCGGGACCCCACGACCTAATTTACATAACTTCTGTGCGTTTAAATCGCTCAGGAGAATTCGGTTTAAAATTTTAAGTGTCGAAGAGAAACGACCAATTCCCAGCAGGTGATCTGGAAACGGACGGCCGTGGCGCGGGCATTGCGAGGTCGCCAATATTTAACTGTCACTGCGCAAAGCATTCGCGTCTCACCAGCTATACATTTCTCTTTAGATTTGCCAGTTCCATCCACTTGGCTAACATGCTTTTGGCTAACATGCTTTTGGCTAATTAACTTCATCCCATGTAGGCTACATAACTATGCACGAAATAAGGGATACATCTCGCATCCCGGAGGACATAGCCTCGCCAATGGCTTCAACCATTTGCCCACCCAATCATACAACTCTTTCGATCAAAGTGACAGATTTAGTTAGCTATGGCAGCTTCGCAGTGGAACTTGCGGCCGATGATGCTTTGTCAGCCTTGGTTTATAATACCGGTCCCTTGTGCAGTGCCAGGGTCACCAGTGTGGGCCTCAGTCGTGCCACAAGTAGTAAAATACCAGCCTTATACCTTCCGAAATTGTCAGGCGAAGAACAACCAATACGTTTGGAAACGTCTAAGATACGAGTACACTGGAAGCAGCACCCTCTACAGCTGTGAACTCTTTCTCCAATACTCAACAACGCCTTACTTTGTTAGAAGACGCTTCGTTCGATTACCTATTTCTCATCTAAATTAACGTCTCTGAACCATCACTAATCTCCTGCACCTAATCACACTTGCACCATCGCCTTCTTCTGTGAAGCTTCAAGACATCTGATTTTCTATCTTGACAAAACGACCATAGCTCATATAGAGAGCCAGAGTATGAGATCCTGCTCCTCTGTGGGAATGGGTCAGTTTGTCCATCTACCACCAGCTATCTAATCTAATAATACGTACCTCCAGCGATGGAGCGCGAGCATACTCGTCTCAATACTATCCATACCTTGCCCCTCAGCGTATCTTTACTCCCTGTTTCCATCTTGTTTCCTCCTGGTTTTGCTTCCCAGTGGCGTCTGACACACATCCGACTAAACTCCTCAAGCAGCTTCTCAACTTCTGAGCGTCAGCCACAAGTGTTGTGTCATCAGCAAACACTGTCGTCCCTCATTCTGCATCACTTCACCTCTGCCCATGGTTCTTGTTACTTGAAATTTCCCGTTGAATTCCATTATAGTTGCACATCTTTCCAGGCTAACTTTTATTCATCACTGTTAACAGAAGGCGTTAATTCTACTTGGTGATAGCATATTGTACAATATGCATTCTAACATCGACTGCAGGTGGGTCGAGAAATTCAAACGTGCTTCACATTTACGGTTGCTTTCTCCTGGTTGTAAGACAGGCACAGAAGGGGCGGCAGCGGTGATGCGCTCCTGCCTTTTAAAACTGTACTTCTGAGGAATGCAGTGATTTTGGTAGCTATTATAGCAATAGCCTTTATATGAACCTGTAAGTCAGAGCAGGACAATAAACTAAACATGCAGCAGAAAGAGAGAGCGGCCTGCAACTTTAGTTCATGTGAACGACTGTGCAACATTCATTCAGTCGACGTCGAAAACTGTAGCTCACATCGCTCCAAATTTTACCAGTAATGTAATTAGCCATCTAGCTAAGCTTTGTATAATCGTTCTTGCTATAAGGCAATAACATCAGTATCCTAGTACTGTAACAACTTGATCATTTCACCGTTGTGGTACCATTCTTGCTCAGGGTTACTCACTAACAACAGGGAGCCAATGATATGAGTATTGGCGTGCACTATCCCGCCTGTAAGACCACATTGTTACGGTGTATTCCCAGTCAGTATCAGCAACGACCGCCACCCACAGGAGGCACAGTCCGGTCGGTATCATTGTTAAATAAACAGAGCGCTTCCTTACTATTAAAGGGCAACTCACAGACTCATTTAGAAGAGCTTAGCTCTACGGATAATTTATTGAGTGAAGTCCAGCGAAATTAGGACGGTGAATTAGGCCGGAGCTAATGGCTGCCAGTAGCGAGCAAATGGTGGCGATAGAGGACCGATAAAGTGTACTAAATGATCATAAAGCTACGGGGGCCGTAACAATAGAGCTTCTGAACCCTGCTCATCCGTGATAATGGCCGTACATGTCATTCTTGAGATGCTCCCTCGGGTTGGCAGTACGGCCACTTGGTGATGTCTGTATCTGTTGTGATGATGGTGGAGTGTGGCGAGTCGGTCCCTGTGGAGCACAATGCTGTGGTGAGATGCAGCACGCTCTGGATGTGGCTGTGTCTGCTGTAGAGTGTGCTGAGACGATCACCGTAGCGTGTGAAGCTGTAGCATTGTGACACATACTTTGGGTGTGGTTGTATCTGCTGTGGCGCGTGGTGAGGCAATTGCTGTGGCAAGCAGAACTGTGGCGCTGTGCCACAACTGACACCGTGCGGTGATCAATTCGAGGGGAGTGAAAACGATTTGGCGTAAAATGAACGTTGCTGCAACTGCACGGCTGGAGTTCCAGAAAGGTATGCATACCTTAATGGTATGTATACATTCAATCTGTACGCTGCAGTATTGGCTTAACAGTCTTCTCCTCATTTATTGGTTCAACGAATTACGAACCTCCTAAGTTATTCCTGTATAGTTCTGGTTATGTACTACCTGTGTTACGGAATTTTCGAGTTACGGATTTCCTAAATTTATGCATGTATAGAGTTACGGACTTCCTAAATTTATGAATGTTTAGAGTTATGGACTTCCTAAGTTCCTACTTCTTAAAGTTTGAACTTTGTAAATTACATTCCTGTCAAGCTATGGACTTCCTAAGTTCTATAGTTCTTGAGTTGTGGACTTTCCGCGTTAGTAGAGGCAAATATATAACGGTTTGGCTAAATTGACTCAAACCCCCTCTACCTAAACGAACGAATAAAGAGAACTTCAAAAATTCCTGGCAGAGGGGAAATTCTTTGTTTTTGTTCTAAAAAGTAGAACAACAATCAAGAAGATAATAACTAAACATAACATTGTAAGCTTTATGAGCTTAGTAAAATTAAATATAACAAAAAAAATAATTCTTCAATTTGTATCAGTGTTTAAGAACATCCTATGATATCAAGGATTACACAGACTAGCGACATCTTCGACGATTCTGAGGGGACAAAAATGCCGGAACACTAAGTTGCCGCGACATTTTCCTGCACCTGTATCGTATCTGTCACATAATCTGTGTACTTGAATGTTGTCTGAAATTTAATTTTTTTAAGGAAAATTTTTTAACAATTTGCATGTTATGGAACAAAATACTATTAATACAGTATCATTCACTGCATGCATGCGTTTTATGCTAGCAATTTCAATTTTAACTTTGCTATAAATATAGGACTTAATTCTTTGTTGACGACAGTTTTTAATTATAACAAAGTAGTACAATACTAACAGGGGAAAATTGGGGTAAAACGTGCGTTAAGCTCCCCAACTCGAACAAAATTGGCCTAAGCTCAGCCAGCCAAATTCGTTCTTCAGGAAATTTCTTCCCATAGTCTGGTAGAACATTTGTGGGCGAATTGCCACTCCCAGTAACTTTTGACTCACTTGTGCACTCGATTTTATAGGCTGTAATCAAACTAGCAAGTCTGGCTCAAATTTATTTTCCTTCCAAACTAAAATATAGAAACTTTTTCGAGACATACCTAAAGTAGATATTATACTTCCCGAGTGTTTGGAACTCCTCCTGATGTGCGAACAATGCAAATCCTACAGGGCAGGACTTCTACTGCATTTCTACTACCAAAAGCTGTTTGCCGAACAAATTACGTTGCCAAGAGTATAAGTCACAAACCAGAAAAAAGAGGCAACTCTACAGCATTTGAAGATCTATGCTAATTTTACTCCAGAGCCACTGACGTCTCAAGGAAGTCTACACTACGTTCTCATAATTTTCCCATTAAATCAGCAACTTGCAGGAGCCGGTAATAAATCTTATCGTTGACTGCAATGTATTTACCTACAACTGGGTTCTACTTTAAAGGTAATTAGTTCTGGTGACAAGAGAAGAGGTTGCCGGTAATGACCATCAGGGAGACAGATCTACTTCTGCGGACATTTCGTTCGTTAAAGCATTTGACTTCAGCATCCTCGAGTTATTTGCTGCAGTTGTGTAATTAGGGACATTTTTAGGCAGGAGCTGTCGTGCCTTAAGTGCTTCAATAATGAGTCGACGTCTGCGCAGGTGTTGCCTGTGTAATGAAATGGGCATTTGAAGCACTTAAAGTCCAACGATCAGAACATTCATTAGGCTTAAGTGGGGCGTCGTTAAGGTGGATTCCTGGAGCTCTGGGGCAGCAATGGAAACGTCCTGAGGAAAGTTTCCTTAGCTTCTGCAGTGAGGTGACCTGCCTGCTCTGGTGTGCATACTGACCAATTTTTCAGCTCTCCAGGGTGTGCACACTAGCCACTGTGGCACAGTGCCAGGGTATGCAAATTGGTAGCTATCGTAGCCTACCAAGGGGTGCAAACTGGTCGATATCCTAGAGTCCTAGACTGTCAGGAAATGAATGCTGTCTTATAGTGATAGGGTGTGCATACTAGCCACTGTCCCAGCCTTCCAGGACTGTACATGCTAGCGGCTGTCCTGTCCTTCCAGAATATGCTGCTGTTCCGGAGTGCCAGTGTGTGCATACTGGCCGCTATGCAGGTCTTCCAGAATGTGCATAATGGCAGCTGCCCCAGCCTGCCTGGCTATGCAAACTGACCACTGTCTTTGCCTGCTAGGGTGTGCATGCTGGTCGCAGTACTTGGCTGTAGGAATATGCACTCAGACCATCGTCACATTCCAGGAAGTGCACATATGCCACTGCAACTGCCAGTCCTGCCAGAGTACGCATACTGGCCAGGGTCCCTATCCGGCAGGTTATGCCTGCTTGCCCAGGTCCCTTCCAGTTCAGTGTGGGCGAATATAAACTGTCCCTGCCTACCCCCTCTCCTTCTACCACTAATCCTTCTGTCATTCAACGCTAGTTTCTCTCCCAGCTCAGCTTTTTGCATACTCCTTTTCAGTGCTGGTCCTCTTCCTAACCCAGTAAAAGTAACTCAACTTGAGCGTACACCACAGCTGAGAAACCCACACGCACTGGTTCGTGTGGTAGATATGTGTCCACTGGCACAAGAGGAGTGCACGACTGCAGGCCGCCAAAGATTGTTCAGAGCTATGGCGCCAGAGATGGAAGGCTCTTAGTGGTATTCTGCGATCCTCCCCTTCCGACAGTTCCCCATTTCTGATTAGAACCAGTGCCACCTCAGTGGCGTCCGGATACAGCCCTGCCTGCACTACACAGCTCCCTTCTCAGCACAAAACTGGTCCCCCTTTTGGTCAAGGCTGGTTTCTCTCCTTTTCTAGCCCTTGTCCCAAATCCTCGAGCTTCCCTTGCTCTCCCGTCCAACGTTAGCCTTCATCATGGATAGCTTTGCAGCCATCCCCATCGAACGTCTACAACCTAACAGCACGTCCAGCTGTAACCCCTCCCATCTTGCGTTAACCCACTTTCGAACAGCGCTGACCTCCTCCCGTCTAACTCTGAACCCTTCCCTCGTAACGTTAACTCCATTGCTGTCCAGTACTAACACCCTCCCTTCCAGGCAATCCATCCAACTTTCCAGCGCTAACCGTAGCCCTTTCAATGCTAACTCTCCTCCCGATCAAGGTGAATTCTCCTCTGGCCCAGCCCTAGAACCCATTTCGTCCAACTCTGACTCTCTCTCTCGTTCAACACTGATTCCCTCCCGTCTGGCATTGACCCATCCCGTCAGTGCTGTTCTTGCGACTAGTACTGACCTCTTCCATACTGCTCAACGCTCATCCCCTTCCGATCTATTGCTGGCTCTCCCCACCATCCCCTCTTCCTCATCCAGTGATAGACCCTCCCACCCTGAGCTGTCCCCTCCCTTACGTGCAGTGCTTACACCTCTTCTCCCTTCTAGCGCTGACCCCCTTCTCGTCCAGCGTTGACCCCCCCCCACTCACTCAGCACTGACCCCAGTCTCCTCCCCCGGCTTTGCAGAAGTGACCTGTAGCCGGCCGCTAATGAAGCAACACGAGGTAATCCATCCACAGGCAGCCGCAGCGGCTCCTCATACGCACCAAAATAAGGCGCCAGCTCGCGCAAAGAAGTTCATGAATCGCGCCAGGCCGAGGATTTCTCATGTAAATGCCGCCCAGGCGCCCTCATGGGCGGCGTTCGACAGCAAATGAGTGTAATGCTCGGGTAATGAGGGCAAGCGGGGCTTGAGTGAGTGAAGGGGAGGGCATGAGGGGGGAAGCGCTGACCGGGAGACCTGAGTTATGTTCCGTCTTGACCCGTTACTGCTGTTGTGTCTTCAGACCCGTCATTGGTGTTGCAGCATGCGCACCCGTCACTGCTGTCTCTGCAGACCCATCGTCGCTGTCTTTGCTTACCCGTCACCACTCTCTCTGCAGACTCGGCACCACTGTCCCATCAGACCAGACGCCCGTGTGTCCCCGGCCCATGTTGTCACTCTGTAGATGACAACAGACACAACCAGTATGGTTCTCATATTCGTATCTCACAACATGCCAGTATCTCACAGCATAATAGTAACTCACAACATGCTAGTATCTCACAGCATACTAGTATCTCACACCATACTCGTATCTCACAGCACATTCGTATCTAACAGTATATTCGTATCTCACAGCATGCTAGTATCTCACAGCATACTAGTAACTCACAACATGCTAGTATCTCACAGCATACTAGTATCACACAGCACATTCGTATCTCACAGCAAACTACTATCTCACAGCATATTCGTATCTCACAGCATGCTAGTATTTCACAGCATACTACTATCTCACAGCAAACTAGTATCTCACAGCATATTCGTATCTAACAGCATGCTAGTATTTCACAGCATATTCGTATCTCACAGCAAACTAGTATCTCACAGCATATTCGTATCTCACAACAAACTCGAATCTCACAACATGCCCGTATCTCACAGCATATTCGTATCTCACAGCATACTAGTATATCACGTATATACACGTATACCACACGTACACGTATATCACAACAAAAGCACATTGATGACAGGCGGTGCTCTAGTTATCACCCGCGAACAAAGTGATAGAGGTGATAATGTTTTCGTTGAAGATTTGAGTATATATACCTATATATTTGTATATTTATGTATACATATATTTGTATATTTGTCTGTCCACTCAATAAGTGGTCGAAAGAGTTGAGCAATATTCATAATTTTTTGCAGGAAGCTTGGTGGGTTGCCCTCGATGTGACCCATGCCAAAAAACTGGGAATAGCCGGCCATAAAAAATGACGGTGATGAAATTTGTTCTCCACAAAAAAAAAAAAAAAACAGGTGGAAGGAGTTGAGCTAGGTTCATGATTTTGTGCATCGAGTCTGGTGGGCTGTCCTCACTGTCGCCCATGCAAAAAAGAACTAAAAATAAGATTAGCTGGCCATAAAAATGACAGCAATGAAATTTGCTCCTTACCCAAAAACAGGTAGAAGGAGTTAAGCTATCTTCATGATTTTTTTGCAGAGTCTGGCGGGATGCCCTCGATGTAACCCATGCGAGAAAGCTAGGATTAGCTGATTATAAAAAAATGACGGCGATGAAATTTGCTCCCGCAGCGGGAGATGGTCTTACGCCACCGAGGCGTTCTAGTTGCTTTATGCTTACGGTATTGTTATCGCGCGATGTTGTTTTTACAAAAAAAAAAAATACTTCTTGCCATTGAAGTAGGAAATTTTGTGTAAAGTACCTATCATACGTAAACCATATTCCTTTCCGCATGCCGTTGCCACTGTTTTTCTGTTCTTCGCTGTCTCGACGTTTCCCTCTAAGAAAAAGTAGTAGCTATTTGACTTACTCCACTGACGTTCCAAGATCACATAGTGTTGGCTCTTTTTCACCTTTCGGTATTTATCTGAGCCACAAGATTCGATAGTGAGATCCGTAATTCTTCTATTCCTCAGATATTACAAGCCTCTCCCCGAACCCCACTTACAAACAAAGAACTGGAGGCTCTTAAATTTGAGTAAAGAACCGCTCTGTAGATGTGAAGCAAACCAAAAACTTGCCATTTATGCTCTTTTCACGATCTGCCGACACCTTGTAGAGTATTGAGCTTTGCAACCTTTAGTGGATCGTAAAAAGTTACGAGGGCTTGAGCGTGAAGCTGGGGCTAAATATGAAGTTGTGGGGGTGTCTGATCCACCACAGTGTGGAGCTGTGCAGCGCAGTAGTGTGCTGTGCAGCGCAGTAGTGTGCTGTGCAGCGTGGCTGTGCCTTGTATACTATGAGAGTATGCTGACAGTGTGCTGCACAGTGTGGCAGTATGCGCTACAGTGTGGCAGCATGTTGAACAGTGTGGCGATATGCTGCAAAATGTAGCAGCATGTTGTGCATTGTGGCAGTATGCTGTACAGTGTGGCTTCATGCTGTACAACGTAGCAGTACGCTTCACTGTGTGGCAGTATGCTGAACAGTATGGCAGTATGCTATGCATTGTGGGAGTGCAGTAGAGTGTAGTAGAATGCTGTACAGTGTGGAATTATATTGTACAGGTCATAGCATCTGCACACTGTGGCAGTATGCTGTACGGCGTTCCAGTATGTTGCAATAGGGCAACACACAGTACACCAAGACAGTAGGCTGTACAGTGTGACAGCATGTATCACAGTATATTAGTATCATGCACAGTGTTACAATACGCTGTACAGTGGAGCAGTGGGCTGTACAGTGTGGCAGTGGGCTTTAGAGTGGGGCAGTGGGCTGAACAGGGTAACAGCTGTCTTCCCTTAACGCTGCTTTGAAACTGACAAGGTTAAATTCTATCGTTTTCTTTGGCGTAGCACTTGCTACACAAGTGTACCTAGCCGTCAAAACTGACGGCAAAAATTCATGTTGAAAATTTTCCAGAGCCTCAGATTTGTTGCTACAACTGCCAACTAGAAGGAATATAGGAAGGGTTAAGCTCCTTTAACAGAAAGTTAAAGGAGCTTAACCCTTAAGTTGCTGTCTTATAGCTGATACGCAGAAAATCCATTACTTAATTCAGGCGCGTCACTCAAAATATTAACTTTGACATGGTACCATGAATACTCTATAATATCGTATAAACTGACAGTTTGAACTCAAGCGTTGTTTCGCCAACGAATGAAGTCAAGTTGGAAAAGTGACTAAACAAACGTTGTTTCGCCAACGAATGAAGTCAAGTTGGAAAAGTGACTAAACAAACGTTGTTTCGCCAACGCATGAAGTCAAGTTGGAAAAGTGACTAAACAAACGTTGTTTCGCCAACGAATGAAGTCAAGTTCGAAAACTGACTGATGCAACGAATTTTTCCGTGGGAAGAAAGTAAGAACCAGGATGCATGCAAATGCTAAGAGAAGCCGTAGATATCTTCAGTGTTTCGTTTTCAGCGTTGGCAATACAAGAGGTTCACTAAACTATGAGGTAACCGTTTACATTTGCCATCATTGGCTGTCTGAACTTTTTTTTTTTACTTTTTAGTTTATGTTAAAGCGTAGTAGGTTGACCACAGTCTCCAACCTGGTCTAATTTTCGCTTGGTTCTTCAAGCTTGACAGGGAATGGACATATAAATAAACAGATGAATATACATCCGTCTTTGTTATATACATAGTAGATTAGTAGATATTTGGGCCAGCAGGATGCGGCAATCCCCATCCTAACTTGTTCTTGTGTCCATAAATATGCAGTAGCATATTTCCCTTTGATTACGAGTAGTGACACCAGGAAGAACCTGTAGGTTACTTTAGCCTAAACTAAGCCTTCGAGACGTTTTTCTTTAGTGTCCACTTTGCTTCATTCCGTATCTATGTTCCTACTGATTTTCTAGCCATGGAGTGAGAACTTGTAATGCCATTCCCGTTTTTTGCTCGTGCTGTATGAGGCGTACTAATGCAGGGTCGATTTCAAGCGATTGAACTCGCAGCCCTTTTTGCTACCCACCGGCCTCAACTTTGCGGGCATATGAGCTACTTGGAGGTGGATAGGGTTTTGGGTACGCCCCTCATGTGAAGAAATGCGCATGGCGGCACATGAGCTCTGTTGAGTCAACGGCATGCAGAGGGTAGCATTTGGCTGCCTCCATAACCGTATTCCTATAGTCATCCGCAATCAGCCCCTCTCTCTACCCTCCGGGGGCACAACCAAAGTCTTCTTTTCTTTTTTCCTCTCGTAGGGCCAATCCTGTGCTGCTCGTGGCAGGTCCAGAGGAGGTTGGAGATCGGGTGATCTCTTATCCACTGCATGTGACCGACTTCCCGAAGTCAGGCGCACCTGGGGCGTATGAGCCTAAATCGGCGAAACAGCTTTGGACTGTTTGATCCTGCCCTTTCTACTCGTTACTTATGAAGTTTTCCCATACTTTTTCGCTTTTATGTCTTTTTCTTTCTTACTTTTGTGTGGCGACGCGACGTTGAGCGCATCTCCTCTTGCGTGCAAACCTAGCTGAACTCGTATTGGCATTCCCGGTTGTCAATGTGCTTAACTTATTAATTATATATTAATTGCTCTGCTCAGACGATTGTGTTTAACAGAAGGCGTGATATCATGCCTTATGCAAAACACAAACGAGCTTGCCTTGGCAGGATTTTGAAATCATCTGCTGAGGCTAGTCGGATCTGGACGTGGTTTTCGTGGCATGGCTGTCTAGGTACTTTATTAAGACGGCTGCTGCACATATAGACAAACAGCGTAAGAGTGAGCCTGCCCTGAGACTGTGGTAGTTAGAGTTTATGACAGTTTGAACAACTTTTATTTGTTCTCCATACATCGGAGTCATGCAACTGATGTATCGTATTTCACTGTCTTCTTACTGCCATGGCCTCAGTCCAGAGCTCTGAACCGATGGCGGTGTTTGTCTTCCTGGGAAACTTTAATGTTCACCACTGAGCGATGCTGGGATCAGATTCCACCACTGACCGTCATGGAGAGAGTGCCTGGACTTTTATACCTTACCTAGCTGTACGCAGCTCCTTCAGGGGGTCACACTCATAGTTGGTAATTACCTTAATTCGTTACGACTGATATCCCAGATTTGGTCACTGTGTCAGTGGGTTCACATGTTGGAACATCTGATCACTCGTATTTAGACTTTTTGTTGGAGCTAGATCAGATTGTAACAGCTGCCGATATTAGGCGTGAAGTGTATGTGAAGATGCCATCGCTCCGGAGGTACAGATGTTTCCCTGGCGACGTATTGTGTACGGTTGTGAACCTAGCTCTGAGCTCCATATTGGACTGTTTCAATTTTGAATAGGTTTGTTCCAAAGAGGACCATTCTTGTGCAGTCACGGGACAAACCTTGGCTTGATGATCAGTGCAGACCAGCTTTTCAGGCTAAACAGGCTTGGCGGCGATCATGGGACCAATGCTGTCTTGGAAACGTAAGTGAAACACAGAGCTAAGGCAAAGCTCGCTTATAATAGCGCACACTATCACCAGAACCAGCGTTCTATGGAGTCTCTGATTAGGATCGATAATCCGCATCATCGGTGGCGTGAGTTGAAGGGTTCTGTCTTCGGTACTGAGCTGTAACTACCGCCCATTGTTGGCGCGGTGGTAGTATCGTGGTTGAACTCTTGGCTAAGGAGAAGCTCTTCTTAACTGAGACGTGTTGCCACAGACGTGTTGCCACAGCCTCATGAATATTATCCTGGGCTTAACCTTTCGGCATTCAGATCTAGCACTAAACAGGCGCTTCTTGAAGACCATGTTCCAAATAGCGGCCTATGCCCTATTGGCATATTTCCTCTACTTTGTAAGAAACTCGTTGGCATTCACTCCCCACCCTCGGAGGGACCTTCCGATGCTTGATTCATTTTGAATGTTTTCCCTTTGTTGGCGATCTGGCAATATCTCTCCTATTTTTAAAAGTCCAGTATCGCCAATTATCATCCCATCCCATTCTGCTTTGGTAGCTGTGATACCAACCCCAGCATGCGTAATGTGGCTCAGTCTCTAAATAATAACTTGTCACGCATTAGAGCAAGGTGCTCTGCCTAATGAATGGAGCTGAATGCGAGCAAGACTAAGTCTTTGATTGTCAGTCGGTCTCGGACCCTTTGACCCCAGAATCCACACCTGAAAATGATTACACTACTTCAGAGATTCTTGGTGATCGATGTCCTCTTTGATGAGCAGCTGACGTTTGAAGCGCATATTAGACGTCTTATGTCACGTGCTTCGAGTAAGATTAGTTTTCTGTGTAAGCTGAAAAATGCTGTGTTCGATGACTGGGGCATTCCCGTTGCTTTGGTTGGAATACTGTCTGGGCTTCGGCTGCAGCAAGTCACCATTAATTGCGTCTCTTACACTAACTTGTTAGTCCAGTCAGCAGGCTGTTTGCTGAGGGTGGTCTGGTGAATCTGACCCGCAGATGGAAGATGGTCTCTCTGTGCATGTTTTATCGAACGTGCAACAATGTGACACATCCCTGCGCTCAAGGTCTTTGGGAGAAACACACGAGCTTCGGCCTATGCCCTCCCCTACATATTGGAGGCTATTATGTGGCGAAACAACCCATTCACTCGGCGTGTCCTACTGTGACCTGCTTTGACCTGGAATTCGTTACCCAGATTTGTGTTCGGCAGAGTAGATTTGCAGGCGTTTATGTCAGCTGTTAATGATGTTTAGATGTATTTTTCTTAGCAGCGTCCTGGGCTTCCTGGTGTTGCATGAAGCTTCATTTGGATTTTATTACCTGTCCATGGAGAGCCGGAAGTGTAGTTTTAATAATAATTATAATATGGTATTTTTGCACGACACGTACCTTCTCTCTTTAGACTCTATGCTTCTCCTGGCTAAGTGTGCCTACTTGTCTAAATGATATGCAGTTGGAACCGTTTACTGACGCTTGAGGTCAGGTCATAATGGGCTGTGTTGTTTTCGCTTACTGCTCCCTGTAGCGTAAGCGGAAAATGACTGCATAAGAAAGGTGTTATAGCAGTTGCATGAGTCTGTGTGTCCGCTTCTCGCAGCCGGGGATGATTAGTTGCGAGCGGACTGTGCGTCTCTGAATGAACCCTGGTTATTTTTTCTGAAGACACAATCTGCAGTCCACTCATCGGTCTCTCAAGTCAACAAAGCTGGGAAGACCCAGGCCGCCCTTAGCTGCTCGGCTGCGCCTTCGGTTGCTCTGTTACTTCAGCCACTATTTTTTTCTGGGTGGCACAGGAGGAGCAGCGGCGGCGGCGTCGGCAGGCGAGGGGCGGAGATGCTAATGCAATTGGCCGAGCCCCTTGACACCTCACCAATAATGGAAACATGGGGCCTTTGGAACAACGGCTCCTGCTGCTGCTACTGCTGCTGCTGCTCCTTCAGGACTGTCTCAAGAGCTTGCCAATTACCGGACACCTACTTATGAGCGTATCATGGATACCGTGAGCTCCCCTCATTGCTCAATGCCAGTATGTAAAGAATGATAAGAAAAACTGAGACACTACTGTTGTTGTTGTTGCCCGGTGTAGTGAGGATGCATATACATGTATAGGCGACAGTACTGTGTGTTTACGCTCCCAAGAGCAGTGTCTGTTCGGGGATCAGTGTCCGTTAGAGTGTTGTCGGTGTGCTGTATTCTAGCTGATATTTTTCCGGCGATGGATAACATATTTTGAACTTTGTGTAATAGACATGTCGCATAATCTCTCGTGAGTGGGTGGAGCAAACTTTACAGCGCAGGGCTTTCTTTTGTAGCTTTGAGTTACTTAGGCTCGCTCATCTTTGTCTGGGAGGCAGACATAACACCGCAGCTTGGGGCAGAATTCGAACAGAAAGGCAGTTCGTATACACACTACAGTGCACCAGTCACTCCGAAGAAATTTTTGGCGGGTGTGACAAATAAAAAAAAAAAACAAAGCTCAGTAAACTTGTAAAGCGTCTTAAATTCGTAACACTAC
This sequence comes from Parhyale hawaiensis, assembly GCA_001587735.2. Lineage (NCBI taxonomy): Eukaryota > Metazoa > Arthropoda > Malacostraca > Amphipoda > Hyalidae > Parhyale > Parhyale hawaiensis. The sequence continues at coordinate 14,644,029 of LQNS02004412.1, read as the reverse complement.
TGAAGGTGTAGAACAATATATCAAATAATTTAGAGCATGTGTGAAGTACGACGCACAGTGAATTCATTGCTTTGCTTGCGCTCACTTCAAAGGGAAACTCACCAGCCACAGATACATCTAAGGAACAGAGGAACACCACGGCGAGCTAAGCGAAACAGTTTGCTCTGTGCAAATGAGAGTGCAAGGGCCAGGCTGCACAACACAGTCGCTGCACCGTAACAAACTGAGGAGCGAGCACACTTGCAGTCTCTCGAGTATTACCTCAAATCAATTGACTCTGTAAATCGCATGAATTATTTAATTTAATCCGCATCAAGGCAATTGAGACGCTTATGACAAGCGAGCCAAGGACGGCCGCTGCTGGCCTCTGCGTCGTGTTTGGAAAGCAGGCAATTGTCTTCGCGCTTTACATTACCGACCCCCCAGGGGGACACAGATCGTCTTGTCTTACTGACCGGTGTAGCGAAGTGGCAACTGGGTTATGTGGGGGTCAGTGTGGGGTCCCTGACGTGTGTGTGTCCGAGCGACAACGTCTGTTCGGTCATTTTAGTGTGCTGTTGTACCAATCGGAATTTTATAGGCATATATCGGCTGCCTACGAGTAAATAGTGAGTGGTGTCCGATAACATCGGATAAATGCCTATAAATTTCCGATAGGGTAGTGGGCTCTGCTGTATCAAGTGGGCTGTGAGTGTCTGCCGGACTATGGTTTACTTATGTCAGAGATATTTTTTAAAGTGCGTCAATCAGTGCTGCACATCCTGCACAGCGCGAGCTGCGCAGGTTTTGCAGGATAAACTGTACATGTTGTGCTGCACGAGCTGTGCAGGTTGTGCAGCACGAGCTGTGCAGGTTGTGAAGCATAAGCTGTGCAGGTTGTTGCAGCATGAGCTGTGCAGGTTGTGCAGCATGAGCTGTGCAGGTTGTTGCAGCATGAGCTGTGCAGGTTGTTGCAGCACGAGCTGTGCAGGTTGTGAAGCATGAGCTGTGCAGGTTGTGCAGCATGAGCTGTGCAGGTTGTTGCAGCATGAGCTGTGCAGGTTGTTGCAGTACGAGCTGTGCAGGTTGTGCAGCATGAGCTGTGCAGGTTGTTGCAGCATGAGCTGTGCAGGTTGTGCAGCATGAGCTGTGCAGGTTGTGAAGCATGAGCTGTGCAGGTTGTGAAGTATGAGCTGTGCAGGTTGTGAAGCATGAGCTGTGCAGGTTGTGCAGCATGAG
>LQNS02004412.1:14618783-14634599 GCA_001587735.2 Parhyale hawaiensis | reverse complement strand
TGTGGTGAGTGTGTACGGCTGGTGGCTGTGCTGCAGCTCCCCACCGTGTACAGCTGCAACTACTGTGGTGACTGTGTACGGCTGGTGGCTGTGCTGCAGCTCCCCACCGTGTACAGCTGCAGCTACTGTGGTGACTGTGTACGGCTGGTGGCTGTGCTGCAGCTCACTACGGAATACAGCTGCAACTGCTGTACAAAGTAATCAAACCTGCAGACGTAATTACATAGTAGCCTAGTCTTGGAAATAATGACCACTCTGGCAGTAGTAGACTGAACTAAGAGTTTTTTCATGCGAGACTGTTACGAACAGAACCTATGCACGTAGGATATATTGGGTAAAAAATATCACATAAGGTAAATAATGTAAGACATATTCTGTAAATAACAGTACGTACGATATTTTATGTTAGGAAAATTGTGTGAAATAATTTTATTCAAGAAGTATAAGATAGCAGCGGATCGAGTCAAAAAGAATAGCGGGAAATAGTTTACATCGATGCCTCTTCATGCAGTATACATAGTCGCTCCCGCCATTTTGGTACGGATGACAGATTGTGCCGGCTGCTTGATTTTTAATTTACGATGTCTTAAGATTTAGGGGGCACCAAGATTGGGCGCCAAAATTCAGCCTTCGAGGCTTAACTTCCAATAAACTTCAGGGAGGTGTGCTGGCATCGAGCTCTTAAATTAGGCTTCAGGCGTTGACTGTAAATCAGTTACCTTTGAGACTTCCAAAAAGTCAATCTAACTCCTTAAAATAGAATTTTCAGCCGACTCAGCGTAATCGGGTTGCTTCTGACACATGAAGCAGAGATTCAAACCTGCAAAACCGAAGCTTTTGCCTAAAAATTAGGACAATTCAAGCCTCGAAGGCTTAATTTCGGCACTCAATCGAACGTGCCGTTGGTTGTTGCCAATATTTATTAGCACTCAGCGTGAGCCGTCATTGTGCTGAGCGAATCGACTTACTTATGGGAAAGCGTAGTTTTATTGTTAACAGCTGGACAAGAGCTGCAGCTAAAGAAATATTCAGTCAGATAGTATATTCTTTGGTTATCGAGATTAATCAAAGGCTCGATAACAAAAGAACATACTATCTAGCTGCAAATGTAGTAATTGCAGCTCCTGTCCTACTGCTGATAGTAAAATAATTGTCCTAGTTTTGGCAGTTGAAACCAAAGACCAAAAGATTAACCTCAAATTTTAGAAAAAAGGTAAGCCCTATCGTAAATTTAATTTCCTCTTTTTATTTCCTAGCATAAAGTTATAAATACATTTCTGAAATAAAGTTACTACAGAGCCGTATCCATGCTACAGAGCTTTTTCATATTAATGATGAATTGAAACAATTTACTATGTAATAAAGACAGAAATTTCAATTATAAGCAGCAGGATGGACGCTGGGGACTCTGCATAACGAAGAGCTTCTATAACATCTCAAGATACCGACCATCGCATCTAAACTCTATGCTCTTGATAATTGTAAGAAGACAACTTCAATGATTGGTTTCGAGCTACTCAAGTTCTGCTGTGAGGATGCATCGCTTCTCCTATCCGACAAGCATTGTATGTTCATGCCGATCTTCAACATTGCGAGAAACCTATATTTGCAGTTGCACTTCCGAGTCGAATTTTGAACTAAAGTTTGTTGTGTTTACGCCAGTTGTAGGATTCGTAACTATTATGGAGTCTACCATGCAGATGTGCCGCCTATTGAAACCCATACAGGTTGTAAACTGTCGCTTTCGGCACCTCTGTGTGTCTGTACTTAGTGCAGTAGTTGAAGTGAACAGGATGGACTTAGTTTAAAAAAACGATAAAACATTTGTCTTAGAGAAAAAGTCATTTATAGATTTCCTCAAAGCGGTATCATATATACCATCTTTATGTGATAACCGCAAAAATTTTCAAGATGTCAACGAATTCTTCATCATCTTCGATCCTCCCACCTGATGAGCTGAGGTTACAGCGAAACGCGTCGTGGGTAATAAAATTCCAACTATATTATTTGCTTCTGATCTAATTCTTCAATATGTAATAAAGATGGATGCTTACTTATCAGTTTGTTTATCCATTTTCTGTCACGCTTCAACAAAACAGATAGGCGGAAATTAGCCCAGGATGGAGGCTGTGGTCATCCTGTCAAGCATCATTGAAACTGATTGGCAGAAAATAGACCAGGTCGCAGATGATCGCAAACGTATATTAATCAGCCATAGTTGAAATCCAAACAATGAACATGTATTATGTCTGAATGCACTTCTGGTATTGCCGAAGTTGAAATCTCAGTACTGAAGATATCTGAAGAACTCTCATGCATCTTGATTCTTAGCTTCTTGCCACAGATAATTTCATTGCATCAGTTATTCTTCCGACTTTAATTTAATGGTCTAAGAAACAGTTCTCGCCAAGCATAAAACCATCGGACCTATAGCCTATCCTACCGTATCCATAATACCAAATCGAAACTATAACTTTGACCGTTCCTGAGTGCAATGAATTTTTTCCATGTTAGAGTCAGAAAAAAAGTTTCGATGTTCAGCAGGTGTGAAGCCAGAGACTAATCTTTGGTGAAGCCGTAAACGTTCATCTCCAGGTGCTTTTAGGTTAGCAGTTACCTCCAGTTATAATGCCGAAAGTGTGATCAATGAAGAAGGTCATCATAAATTCTTCGCTGTCATTATTGACAGCGCGGGTCCTCTCTCTTCATCAAGACACAAGTGCGAATTTATCGCTGACAGAATAACTTTGTGATTAATTTTAGTGGTGAGATAATAATACTAGGAAAGGTTAGGCCAGCTGTAAGGCAAACGGACTGCGTACGAAAGACAGGAGTAAGCGACGGACGTTAAGTCAGCCGGGTTGGGTTAAGTTAGAACCACTACCTCAGGTAAAGCTAAGGTAAGTGAAAACATTTACCAACCTAGAACAACCACGAGTCATATCCCCATAGGAGGTTAACTACCTCTAGGAGGACAACTACCTACTGGGAGGGCAACTACCGATTTGCACTAATAAACACGATAAAATTAGATATACAACTAATTATATTAAAATCCAGTAACAAGCATACCGGTACTAGGAATTTTCCAAACCTTTAAAATAAAGTCAGTAAACCGTGAATTTTTTCACGGGTTCAGCTAGTAATAATAATAATCTTTATTTCGTACTTATTTGAACATTACAAGATTGAAATGTTACATGGTACATAAGAGAATGTAGGTATCTTACAAAGGATATTGTCAAGCTGGTGGTCTTACTTTCTAAACCTCATTACGGCCCATTGCTTGGCCCCCGTCAGGCATCAGTGCTCCCTGCCATCGAAGTTTTCAATCCTGTTTTTCAGGCTGAAGGCGCATTTCCTGGTCCTGACTTTGAGACAATGTACCTTTGAGCAAATATTAGATTCCATACATTAGACCTTGGCACATTCAGCAATCTGCAGCATGTGACATTAAAGGCAACGCGAAAGCGCTCAATGAAATTTTTGAGAGTAATACCGAAGTGAGTTACTGTACTGGGGTAACAATAGGTCCGGAATAACTGGCATTTGATCTCAGTAGAGCAATGTCCGAATTTCCTAGTTAACGCGGTACCAACTCAATGTAGCTTTCGCGTTTCTTTCCTCCTGCCTCGACAATAGGTATCTTCCTCACCATTTACTGCCCATTCTATTGATTCTAAGTACAGCAATACCAACGCAGGCAAGGAAACATATTCATCTGGAATACTTATCGTTTAACTAGTAAAAACGAAAACCGTATGTGAAATACTTATATAATCCTTATGAATGTAATCTGTGCAACCAGCTGAAGCATAATTGGTAGAAATATAAAGGATCGCCGACTGAAAGACATGTCATCTATCCGACCGGAACTTCTGTGAAGACACTACTTGATTCTTTATCCAGAGCGCCAAGTGGGAGCCTGAAATAGATGTTTAGTTGGTATCATAAGGGCAATGGTTCTAGCCGCTGCCCATTCTATTAACTCCTACGTTTGTTTATTCGAACTTTGAATTTCTGCCTTTCAATAAGGAGAGGAGACATTAAATGCATACATAAATGTTTAAGTCTCTTTTAAAGTTATTTTTATTGGTGCTTTAGTTGATTCGGTACAGGGTTTAGATTTCGTGGCAGATATGATATATAAGCTATATACGCGTGTATGATATATTATGTAAAAAATCATGTGCAAGACATTTTGCATTATATACATGAATTGTATACGATATGCTTTGTGAAATACATTTGGGTCCAGCCTAGTATTTAAGATATATTTTATAAACATATAATTTTCAGGACATATTGGATAGATATTCTATACAATATAAAGAATTTGATTTCTTGTTTAGAGTCAGCCTGCAGCATATATTACTTTCGTCGATTACCACTGAACATATTCCACAGCACTTTCCTGATTACTTCCTAGAACAGCTACCGTGTAAAATTCTCGCTCCGCAATATCGCGTTCACGGATGCAGAATTTATAATAGCATCGGCGCAAGTATTCCTTGCCTAAGCCAATGGCTCGAGTGATCTCACTAACATTAAGATTTCTGTACCTACGCCATGAGGCTGAAGTTGCGATCCTTCCTCACCCTAACAAACTATGTGGCCGTCCCAGAAGCTGTTATATAAATGTAGAAACAGGGGCGGCCAGGAATTCTACTATGTGACAGTAAACACAGCTCTACAATGTAAGACCATCTTTACATGCTCTTCAATTCATTCTACCATTCGATACACGATCGAATGCCATCAATTTCTTACTTTTCGGCAGCCAATCAACCGCTGGATTAAATAGTTCTGTGGGAATATAAACAAACTCCTCTACTTGTGTTGTTGTCCGAGTCAAGAGCCATCAGTCGGATCAAAGGCTCTTCTGTTTTGTGATGGCTTCGGCCAAGTGGCCGCCGGTACGGCTCTTAATCACCATAATTATTTTAAGGCTTTGGCATTCCTGTTTTGGTTTTGGGCTCTCGAGTTCAGCGACGACGAAAGACTTTGCGTCATCAGTCAAGTGCTGTCAAAGCTAACGAGCTGTTAATGCATTGAGGGCAACCTCATCGAAAGAGAGCTCGGGCCCACTTCTCTATGTTGAAATGCGGCGGCGAGCTCTAGGCAGATTTGTTTGATATTTAAGCTGCGGCAGCAAAGGCAAGCTGCCTCTATCGGCCCGCGTGCTTGACTGCCTCGTTAGATTCCGTCTGTGCAAGACACTCCAACGCACGTGTTCCTTCACTGCTGTATGGAGATGGACGAGCATTTCTTTCCATTTCGATGCATGGATTCATATGTATCAGAAGCAGCAACTGGCCACTGTTGGTCTACAGGCGAGTGTGTTAAACTATATATAGTTGCCCCGTTGGGGTACCAGCCGGAGCGCAGAGCACCCCAGCATTTGAGCGAAATTTTTGTTTGAAACCGTAACACTTGTGCGGGTTTGATATATGGATGCGTATATTATAGGCGAGCGAGCAGTAGCGTTGGCGCCATGTTGGGATACCACCGATAGCAAAAAGTAGCATCGAATGCAAACAAAATTTTCGTTTGAAACACCAAAAACGTTGATCATATTTAAGGGATTTTAGGAGATATATGGTGGCCAGCATTGAGATGAACATATTCCACCCTCATTTATGTTCGTGGAGCTGAGGCTTGAGCAATTTCCTGGGTAATTAGGTGATGATTTCTTATATCGGAGGTTAATAGAAAAATTGTAAAAGAAGTAAACAAACAAATATCATTTATTATCTCGTATACAGGGTGCAATGGATACACCTGTCGAGGTTTTCTTTTTGCCTTAATTCTAGAATTTTGAAGATCCAGTAGTGTGAAGAGCAGGAGAAGCAGTCCGTGCTGAGAGTCAATTTAGGATCCCTCATCATGCATCGCCTGGCCTCTCGGTGCTGGAGTGCTCCACGCAGTGTAAATCCGTAGCGTGCCGTCCGGGGAATCGAACCCGGGCCTCCGTTGATGCGATGCCGAACCGTTGTCACTTCACCACCGAGAGGATGGTGTATCATTAATACATTTTTTCTACTTTATATGGTAAGAGTCTAAAAAGAATAGCATGTTCTGGACAATGAATATACTGTGACCGTACCCAACCTATAAAATTTGCATATGTATTTATGCCTATTTAATTACAGAATTTAGACGGATGAAGCTTTTAATTCATTTTCCACTTTTTCATATTTACAAAGTACAATTTCTTTTGCTTAACAATTGTTATTCATTGAATATATTGCAGCTTAGTGACTAATAAACCGTTTCATTAGGAACCCAAACTTTGGGATGTCTTTAGATGGTACACCACAGCACCAAATTGCGCGCTCATTCTCTGCCGCGTATCTCGGTATACTCAATCAGGCGCACTCTGGATGAATATCTCAGTCAGTCCCCGAAAATAGAAAATGCGTGTCCAAGCTTAGAAAAAACTACTGGTTGAAGAGGAACTTCGTTACTACTCTGAGAAATGTTGCTAACACTTGAGTGAAAAACGCAATTGCATTTTTCCGTGTAGGTACGGTGCATTTGAAGTATACATGGGAAACCTGTGTGATTTGCAATAGTTGTGAATGAAACTTTCTTCCATTTGTTTCCAGGAAACCAATTGGAGGATGATTTAACAGAACATTGACTTTAACGAAATTAGTACTGAGAAATAGTTCATAATCTAGAAAGAAACTTGATTCTTTGGAAATTTGGCAGTTTGGTGTATTCTGGGCTATGGAAATCGATTTCTCACTGAGTTGTTTCCTCGCTTCTATGATTTACATAAAAGACAAACAAACTCCACAAAAACATAACCTCCTTGGCAAAGGGAACTTGCTACTCAAACTTCAGCTCCATTGACGTATATACTACTGAAAAGAAACGTCTGATTGCTAAGGATTGCGTATCTAGTTAATTCACATCAAAACCATGAATTTTTACCTCCGCCAAGGAGGTTACGCTTTCGTCAGGTTTGTCTCTCTGTCTGTGACCAAGATAACTCAAAAAGTTGAGGACGGATTTTGACGAAACTTACATGGGTTGTTAGGTATGTTAAGAGGAACAGATGATTAACTTTTGCAGAAGATCTGACCACCCGTTTGTTTGTTTGTTTGTTTGTTTGTCTGCCTATTTTTTGTTAGTGCCATTAGTTAAAAAAAGTAACGGACGAATTTTCATGAAATTTACATGAGTTGTTGAGTTTATCACAGAGAGTAAATGATCAAATTTTTGTGATGATCTGTTTGTTCGTTCGTTTGTTTGTCGCTGTGTTTGATTTTATGTTTATTAACACAATAATTTAAAAAATTATGAATGAATCTTTATGAAATTTTCAGGAATTGTTAGTAATGTTAAAAGACATAATTTGTTAAAGTTTGGTGATGATCGGTAGGTATGTTTGTGTGTTTGACTAATGCTTGTTAAAATGTTTGTTAGCGCAATAACTCAAAAATTGTGGATGGATCCTTATGAAATTTTCAGGAATTATTAGTCATGTTAAAAGACATAATTGATTAAATTTTAGTGATAATTGGCTTGTCCGTGTGTGTGGTTTGTTAATGTTTGTTAAAATGTTTGTTAGCAACATAACTCAAAAATTATGAATGGATCTCTAAGAAAATTACTGACACAGTTATTATTATCAAAAGGCCAGTGTGATCAGATTTTGGTGTTGATAGAAAGAAAATCATGGTTTCAGAGCCGATTTGAATTTTTCGTTACCGCTGCTTTGCTTGTCGGAGGTATGCACTCTCACAGTGCTCTAGTTAATGCCTCAAACGAAAACCTACTCAAGCCTCTGCTGCACAGAGAGTCAGAATACGAGAAATTTCTCCTTACTTTTCCGATTACTTTGGCTCGGGCGCAGCTTCCCCTTTTCCAAAAATTTTACTGGCCAAAAATTATTTAAACTAAACCGCCAGAGCAGTTATTCCACCGCAACAAGTACCACTCGAACAGTTTCAAACAGCTCTCTTAATCTCGAGTGAGCTTTAATTCGCAACTACAAATATTCCCAAGTGATGTATGTAGTCCCACTCACATTAAGTTCTATTCCAAGAAGTGAAAAGTTCCCGTATTCCGAGTCTAGTGTGTGGCGGACTCTACATTCCTAAGGTACTTCGCGGAGTAGGTGACACGCTAACATGCTACCGGGGCTCTGATAGTCTAGCTGATTGTCCGTGGTGTAAAAGCAAGCTGTCAATGCTAGTGGATATGGTCCACCTGGTGGTATGCCGCAGGTACAGAGATGCCTCACCTCCCAGTCCTGTGCCTCTGCCATACGAGAGGCGTGCCAGGCAGGAGGTAAGGCCACCTAGACACGGGCTAGGCTACTGTCTAGGGACCCTTGCCGAAGGATGCTTTTAAGTCATTTTTAGTGCAACAAGTCACTGAAGTTAGTACTATACACAACCATTTAAGTGCAACAAATTGATGACGTCAGCACCGAACACAAAATATGCGGTCCCCTTCAAGTCCCAGTATACCAGAGATATTGAACGCGTACGAGAAACACTGCATGTCTCCTTTGCTCATGATCCAATAACTCTTTCCAAATAAAGTTAAGCTTATATTTAATTCGCATTTTTATCTAATTTTACCTTCTGGCTGTCTCTCTTTCAGCTTGCAAATCCTCAACATTAGAGCCCCAGAAAGTTAAACAAAAGTTAATTGCTTTGAAGTTACAGCGAACGTCTCAAGCACTGACCAGCGCTCGGCCGCGGTCTCCTGCTTCAGCTTATATTGAAGCTCTCCTGTTGAGTGATGAACTCTTCCCTTAAAGAGACGACCTCTCTTGCTTTTCTTTACAGCCCTCGCCTAAATGAATTAAATATTCAGGATTCACTAATGGCTCGCCTTCATTATGTAAAAGGCTTCTCAGAAAAGAAATAATAAGCGATCCGGAAAATCTGTCGGCGTCATATGTCGGGGCTCCTGAATTATGCCGTCAGTCCATCATGAGACAGCACTGCCGCCACTGCTGCTGCTGCTTTTGCTGTTGTTATTTGATGCTTTTGTTTCTGTGAGTGCTAAAATGTGAACATTTTTACTCGCTAAATCAAACGGTGAGACATGCAGGTAACCCGAACATACCGGCACCCTGTGGTGTTGAATTGCATGTGCCGGCACTCGACGTTGCTCTCTGCCATGGGTATTTAGTAGCATTCATCCTGCAACGGCTAACCCGAAGATGGGTTACAACTTAGGTATAGCTGTACGGAAACCGCTCACAGCCCTGTGCCAGGACTGCAGACGCTCTTAGTCCTGTGCCAGGACTGCAGACGCTCATAGTCCTGTGCCAGGACTGCAGACGCTCATAGTCCCTAGAAAGTACACATGTGTCACACAGGCATGTTGCCATGTAACCCGCTGCAAACTCCTTGCTAAATTATTCCGTAGCTTCTTACTTGCGTGTAATAAATGCGTGGTTATTCGGTTGATTAAGCTAAGTATTTAACAACTGAATGATTGCAACATGCGCCTGCGCATCCTGTATTAATTGGATCTACACAGATGCAAGCCAACGACTGCCATATTCTTGAAACAGTAATAATTCTGCCGTCCTTTGTTATTTGGCAAGTGCCGGATGGAAATATTATTATATGTCAAAAACGTGAAAATTTTGTACGGTTTGAGTTTGAGGATTGACAACGATACTTTGAATGTTATTTCCATGTGCATAATGTCCTGGATAGAGTGAAAATTTTGACGGCTCTGACTAATCGAGAAGTGTTCAAACGTTATGGTAGGGAAGATATTTTTAAATCTACCCAGAAGCTGATAGGAAAGAACGTAAACCAGTTGCAAGATGCTTTCTGAAAGATGCTCATAAACGAAATTGAGTCAATTTGGCAAATGACTATATGACGATCAAACTCCTGATGAATGTCACGCTGAGTTAGACGGGCAAGATCGATGGAGTTCAGGTTGGGTTTCAAACGGCGCAAACCGACTCACTATTTGAGACTCTGACAAGGGGGAGGCAGAGTCATGTTTCGGCTGATATCCTTTAGAGCAAGTTGGTGGGCCCTTGAAAGGTTTTAAGAGGACATCTAATGCCCGGTGTTGCCCTTTTCGGCGGCAATTTTAAATCGTGGTTGAAGAAGCAGGAAGCTTCATTGAAGAGAACGGTGATATATAAATATGCATGCAAAATACTGAAGGTTGCGATACAGCTAAAAGTTGTCTAGAATACCGATAATACCGATAGTACGTGAGCTGTTCTGGACACAGTTCGAGTAATGGTCCAGCATGTTCACTCTACATTGTCTCGATTAAAAATCTGTGGTTTATTTTGAAGACGAAAATACATAAAGATGAAAAGCAGTTACCAACGCAAAGTACTCTCTGGGAAGCAATTGTAGATGCTGAGAGTGTTAGAACAGACGAAACAGATACATTGATGAATCCAGTGGATTAAAGCACAAGAGACTTTTTCTCGGTGGAGGATTATGCATCCATTAATAAGAAAGTTATGACGTCATGGGTCTTTTATTATAAAATTCAAATATATATGTTCATTACCAAATCAGTTAAATTATCTCTGATGTAGAATTTATTTGTTGCATTGAACAATTGCCTACTTATCATATTTAATAGATCTACCTAAGGATCCAGGACAATTATAAAATACCTGCCAGTAAAAATAGCTGGTAGCTTCAAACTAAAGAAGCAGTCTAAGACTGCATGCTTCTACCAAGCAACGCCAACTTAACAAGAAATTTAAACTGATCCCGAAGACAGGATATCTTTTCTATCATCAAATATTGATAAACTGCCTCGAAGCTCCTTCTACAACATTTTTACAAACGGACGAACAGGTCACCGAGAAAATTTGTTCAGTTGCTTCTCTTAACATTTCTGACACTTACTACGATTTTCAAGATTTGTTCAAAACATTTTGAGTTATGTCGGTAAAAAAAAAACAGGCAGATAACCAAACGTATGTTCGAACGGATCTTCACCAGAAATTAATCTTCGGTTCCTCCTAACATACCTAATAATTTCCGTTAATTTCAATAGGATCCATTCGTAACATTTTTAGTTGTCTCGGTGACAGACAGATATGTGCCAATAAAAACATAACCTCTTTGACGGACGTAAGCATGGGAAAATCGGATTCATTAGAGAGTACTAGATACTAAAAATATTTGGAATCGACTTAGTGAATAAAATGATCTACAATGTATTTATATGTCTGATTATTCATTTGCTTTTCTACCTGTACATTTTCTGTCACGCCAGAAAAAAAAAACAGAGGAAAACTATAGCACTCTGAGAGCGCATACCTCCGCCAAGTAAGGCAACGGTAACGAAAGATTCAAATTGGCTCCGAAACCATGATTCTTTATGTATATCAACTCCAAAATCTAATCATGTGTGCCTTTTAATAGTATTCACAGTTTCTGCAATTATTTTGAAGATCATTTCATAACTACTTGAGTTCCGTTGCTAACAAACATTATGACAAACATAAGTCAGACATACAAACGAACCCACCGATCTGCACCAAAATTTAGTCATTTATATCTTTTAACATTAGTAACAACTCCTGCAAATTTCACAAAGATCCATGCAAAACTTTGAGGTATTGCGTAACAAACATTATGACAAACCCAACTCAAACATAGAACTAAATCAACCGATCTGCACCAAAATTTAATCATTCATGTCTCTTAACATTACAAACAATTCCTGTAAGTTTCATAAAGATTCACTCAAAACTTTTTGAGTTCTTGCGCTAATAAACATAAAATCAAACGCGGCAACAATCATACGAACAAACAAATATCTCATCACAAAAATTTGGTCATTTACTTTTTGCAATATACCTAACAACTCATGCAAATTTCATAAAAATCCGTCCATAACTTTTTGAGTTATGGCCCTGAGAAAAATGAGGCAGACAAACAAACAAACGGGTGGACAGATCTTCACCAAAATTTAATCATTTGTTCCTCCTACAATACCTAACAATCCCTGTAAATTTCATCAAAATCCGTCTATAACTTTTTGAGTTATCTTGGTGACAGACAGGAAGACAGACAAAGAGACAGACAAACCCGATGAAAACATAACCTCCTTGGCAGAGGTAATGTGGCTAGGCTGCCACGGGGCTAACGTGTACGGCAATTTTATTTTGAATGCACTTCTTTCATTGCCAACTGTTAAATCGAAGCACATGAAGATATTTGAAGTTTCCCTTAACACTCTCAAGGATCCTCCTTAGTTTCTTCCCACAGTTATTTTCTTTGCATCAGTTATTCTTTCAATTTTATTTCATTCGTCGACGAAACAACTTTTCGCTGAGTGGAATATTTTGACCTGCATGATATCCTGGTGTCGCCAAGATACAGAGCCAAAATTAATATTTCGAACGATGACCGCTTGCAAGAAGTTAATTTTTCTCCATGTACTAGACAGAAACGAAGGGTCGCGCTGCTCATTATGTGTGAAGCTGTGAACGCTCATCTGTTATATGTTCCTATAAAATTGCCAGTTGTGTTGACGAAAGTGCGGCAATGGAAAAATATCAGGAGTTTTTCGCCGTCATTTTTGACGACCTGGTACACTAGTTTTTAACAGTTTGTTCTGGCGAAAACAGCTTTGTCTAATAATTTGTACCCAGTTCTGGCGAAAACAGCTTTGTCTAATAATTTGCACCCAGTTAATGCACAGCAATACTTTCAAGCCAAGACTACATGTACAACCTATGAACACGTCAATCGTTGCAGCGTGCTGTCTGTAGCGTAACCGGAAACGTGGCTGCATTGGCAACAGCGCGTGTGTTTATGTTACAGCTTCTATCTACCTGGGTCTCGGTACATCACCTTTGGCCTGAATATTGGTGGGTTTTGTTCCTCTTCCAGCACATTTTTGTGTCTCTGTTTACATCGGGCTGGGCTTCGGCTGCTGACAGTCACTTGTGTCTGCTGGACCGACTTGTCAGCTCAGACAACAGGTTGTGTGCTGACAATGATCTGATGCATCTGTCCACAGGCGTAAAGTGGCCGGACTTTGAGTGTTTTATAAGTTATTCAATATTGAAAGACATTGGTTGTATTCTTCTGTCCCTGCGCTCAGGGTCTTTGGGAGAAATGCTCATGCTGCGGCCCATGCGCACTCCTTCACATTAAAGACTGTTAGATACCAAATATGTCAGATCAATCGGTGTCTTCTGTCCTGGTCCATTTTAGTATAGAATTCATTGCCGAGATCGGCTTTCGATTGTGTTGCCTCCAGGCGTTTAAGTCAGCTGTTGATAGCTTTCTGCTGGCATTTCTAATAATAATAATGATAATAATGCGTTCGGGTGATTGTGCAATCCCTAGTGGGCTGCAAGAGTCTGGACGGACTATGGGTGACTTCATAGCCATTGTTAACTTGTTCATCAGACCCGAAAGTGTGGTAACCAGGCCGGCAGCCTCGTTAAACATTCGGTGACTTTACAATAAAAACCGTTAAAAGTTATTATTAACACTGAAAATGCTATTATTTTTTAATTCCAATGATTTTCCATGCATCTAAATTGGGTTTATTGTGAGGTAGACCGCAAATCAGTGGAAGAAAATTAAGATGTAGGGCCAACTGTTGACTACCATCAGTGCAATATCAGTCTACTGCACTTACTCAACGCCAGTCGCTCTTCATGCGTAGCTATGTCCCGGGACTATTTTCTTACTATGGTTAAGTCCGCAAAATATCTTCTTATCAGTCATTGTCTCTCCGTTAATTTGTTTTATATTATCTTTAAAAAGACATAAGTCAAGGCTCCAGACCAGTCAGTTATGTTATATGGGATGGTCAGTCACCAATAAAATATCTAGTCACGTCCATGACGAAAATTCAGGCGCTTCAAAACAAAGACGTCCTCCTGTCCAGCCGATGCTGCGATGTCATTTCTCTCTCATCTCTACCGAAAATTCCCAACTGGGCAGTAAATGAGCAGGGAGTGCCGAATCTTCAAGGTTGAGAATAGCTTACAGAACAGAGAGCCGCCTGTACTGGTTGTAGGGCAAACTTACATCAACGAGGATAGGGCAACTTCCCGTCCGAGTGCACCTCTAACACACGCCTCAGACACGCGCAACAAAATGCGCTATGAGCAATAAACGTCCAGGAGATATGTCCCTGCGGACGCCAGCGACGGAATGCTAAACAACAGCTCTCCATACAAAGCACAAGCTCTGTCATTTCTCAGTTCTACAGTTGGCCAGCGCGTCTTCCCAGTTTTTGTGCGGCCGCGCTTCTTCTACTCAGGTCGGCCGTGGAGCTACGCTACTGCTCAGTCTTGAAGTTAGGACGTGATTCTTCTTCTTCTCTTCAGACCCGCTGTTGATCACAGTCCTGCTCAGTTGGATGTTAGGACGCTCAGTCTTGATGTTACGTGATTCTTCTTCTCTTCAGACTCGCTGTTGACCACTTTCCTGCTGAGTTGGATGTTAGGATACCTCTTTAGCTCAGTCTTAGTGCTAGGACGTGATTCTGCTGTATACAAGGAAGCGTCACTGCACTGTTTCTCGGGGCAAGGGAGGGTCGCTGTTTCAACGCAAGAGTCCGTCACTGCGCTATGTCTTGCTTCAACTCCAACAAAATTACAAAAGTTACTCCAGAAGCTACCGGTAAGCCATAAATCAGCTTCTGGGACGATCTACATTTCTGGTAGAGGCGTGTTCGTCACCGCTTTGTTCCACAGGCTCACGCCGTCACTAAAATAACTCCACCAAGCACAGCACCAAACAATAATCCCGAAAACAAAGCCCCCAGTTTCCACCGCCGGCGCCCATCACGGCCTACCTAAGTAACCCTGACCACGAGGCTGCCCAGCTCTCTGAGCCGCGGCGCGTGACAGCCAAATTGGCCCCTCATCAAACAGCTATCTCCTGCTGCAATCGAAACGCCTTCATTAAACGGCAGTCAAAGGAGCTGATTGCGTGATGTTATCCATGCAGCTCATTCCAGAGCCTCTCTGACTACGCGGCTTAGCCACTGCCATCAGCCACAAAATCTTAATTATTTTCTCTAGAGGTTACAATCCTGCCGGCCTCTGTGGAGCTCACCAGCTGGCAGCTCGTCGTGTTGGGTAATGCGGGCCTTTGGGCAGACTTTCTGCGTGTAGATGTATGTGTGTGTGTATAGGGCGTGTATGTGTACGTACGTGTGTAGTCAGATGAGATTTGGTGTGTAGTTGCATGTCTTTGTGCGTGTACACATGCCGAGTACACATCCACACCACAGAGAGTAATTCCCCACATTCCAATATCCTTCCTGGATACCCATCAGGCAGCTGGCCCAGCTCCGAATGAGCCGCTTGGCAGCTACTTAAACAAAAAGTTCAGCTTAAGCTTTCCCCAATACCTCTAATTAAGCTTAATTTAAAGATAAGCCAAACTCCAGACATCATTCATCACGTGAAATATTTCAATGGAAATTAATAAAAACTCTGCCTCCTCTAATCTACAAAGCGGCTTATGCTGAGCCTAACCTCTCATTTCCGCTGCCATTGATAGTGCCGTGCTGAGGCTAGGGAGCCATGAATGTCTGCTGAGGCTGAGGGGGGAGTCTACTGCTGTGCTGAAGATAGGGAGCCATGAGTGTCTGCTGAGGCTGAGGGGGAGTTCACTGCTGTGCTGAAGATAGGGAGCCATGAATGTCTGCTGAGGCTGAGGGGGAAGTCCACTGCTGTGCTGAAGATAGGGAGCCATGAATGTCTGCTGAGGCTGAGGGGGGAGTCCACTGCTGTGCTGAAGATAGGGAGCCATAAATGTCTTCTGAGGCTGAGGAGGAAGTCCACTGCTGTGCTGAGGATAGCGAGCCATG
>LQNS02004412.1:14594639-14604845 GCA_001587735.2 Parhyale hawaiensis | reverse complement strand
AAGACTCACACATAGTCAAGTGCTACACAGCTGCTATAAGACTCACACAGAGTCAAGTGCTACACAGCTGCAATAAGACTCACACATAGTCAAGTGCTACACAGCTGCTATAAGACTCACACAGAGTCAAGTGCTACACAGCTGCAATAACCTTCACACATAGTCAAGTGCTACACAGCTGCTATAAGACTCACACATAGTCAAGTGCTACACAGCTGCAATAAGACTCACACATAGTCAAGCGCTGCACAGCTTCAATAAGACTCACACATATTCCAGTGATACACAGCTGCTATAAGGCACACACATATAATATACCAAAAACAGAAGCTGGCCGGCAGACTGGCAGTTTATGAGAAGCACGGAATGCATTGAAGCGCGTACACCGATCAGCGGCAGCGGCCTGCTCAACTGCCGCTGTTCGGTGTGTGCACTCCAATGCGCTCCGTGCTTCTCAAAAACTGCCTGCCTGCCAGCTTGTCACTGACCTGCTTTTGGTATGTTTCGGCCCTTACACACAGTTGCTACAAGAGACGTATATCTTCAAGTGCGACACACCTCCTACAATACACAGGCAAATATATTTATAAGTTATGTGTATTCAAGTGCTACACAGCTGCCACAGAACACATATAGTCAAGTGCTACACAGCTACCACAAGACACAGGCAAATATATTTATAAGTTATGTGTATTCACGTGCTACACAACTGCCGCATAACACATATAGTCAAGTGCTACACAGCTGCCACAAGCCACGAGGGGACGCTACCAACTTTTCTCGAGCACAATAAGCAGCGCCGCATAATTAGAGGGGCGACAGCTCGTAGCAAAATGCATAAATCGTCATCGGATAGGCAAAAGTACGCGTTTTCCAGCTGCCGGCCCCTCGTTGTGAACTGGCGCGCCCCTCCGCCCGCACCTCGTACCGGGATGAGAAAAAAAAGTACCGGCCCGTTTTTGCAGCGGGAAGCGCCCGTTTTTGCGGCGGTACAAATGCAGCCGCCGCTAAAGAAGTGTCTGGTGTTGCAGTTGGTGCTGCCGTTTCTAAGTGCCCCGTCTTGATTAATTAACACCAAATGGAAGCACTCGCACCTCGGGCCGCCGCCGCTGTCGGCACGCAGCGTATTCCAACCTTCTAACAATTAATATTTCCCCGATGTTTTGTTTAGCTTTTTAGCTGCATGTGAATATGCTTGTGTGGGGGGAGGGGAGGCTGGGGTTGAGAAGAAGGAATGATGGAGTGTGGATGATGGTAGTGGTGGTAGTGAGACATTTGATGGTGCAATGTAGCACTTGGGCAGTGCAGTGTAGCAGTCAGACAGTGCAGTGTAGCAGTCAAACAGTGCGGTGTAGCAGTCAGACAGTGCAGTGTAGCAGTCAGGCAGTGTAGCGCAACAGTCAGGCAGTGCAGTGTAGCAGTCAGACAGTGCAGTGTAGCAGTCAGACAGTGCAGTGTAGCAGTCAGGCGGTGCAGTGTAGCAGTCATTCGGTGCAGTATAGCAGTCAGGCGGTGCAGTATACCAGCCCATGCTATGGTGAGTGCACTGCAAGCAGAAGTGCGAACACAGTGCACACAGACTGTAGGTACCGTTAGCCACCTTCAGTGTCAGCATGTTATTGAGTTAGTATTTGCCTGCGCTGCGCCGGCAATGAAGATCTTCACGTAATGTAATCAAGCAAACTGCAGGCCCACAGTTTTTAGCAAACAGAGCCATTTTGTGTGACAGCAACTTTATTGCTGCTTTTAGATATTGTGCGCATATTAATATGAGTGAATTTATTACTGCAAGCAAAAAGAGCTTCACGTAACTTGAGAAGTGCAATCAGTTTAATTCTGGGAGGCGCCGGAGAGACAACGCACTTATAAAGTATGAATAGATTTTAAAGGTTACTTGTAGTGGAGCTTACAAGTGCTATTACCAAAGGAAAAGCACCTGTAAGTACGTGAATAATTCTTTGAGGTTCCTTACAGTGAGGTTTGAGGATACTAGTGTCGATATATGAATTGGTTGCTAGTACAGTGTGAGATCAACATTTATTACCTCCGCCAAGGAGGTTATGTTTTCGTCGGGTTTGCCTGTCTCTTTGTCTGTCTGTCACCAAGATAACTCAAAAAGCTATCGATGGATTTGGACAAAATTTACAGGGTTTGTTAGGTATGTTGAGGGGAACAGATGGTTAACTTTTGGTGAAGATCCGTCTATCCGCATGTTTCTTGTTTGTTGGTTTGTTTGTTTGTTTGTTTGTTTCTGCCTCATTTTCTCAATGCCCTAACTCAAAAAGGTATGGACGGATTTTTATGAAATTTACATGAGTTGTTAGGTATATCACGATGAATTAATGACCAAATTTTTGTAATGATCCGTTCGTTTGATTGTTTGTTTGTTTGTTTGTTTGTTTGTTCGTTCGTTCGTTCGTTCGTCCCTGTTCTTGATTTTTTGTTTGTCAGCAGAATAACTGAAAAAATAGTGAATGGATCTTTATGAAATTTATAGGAGTTGTTAGTAATGGTAGAAGACCTAAATGATTAAATTTTGGTGCAGATCGGTTGGTTCGTTTGTATGTTTGACTTATATTTGTCATAATGTTTGTTAGCAGCATAACTCAATAAGTTATGAACGGTTTTCCAAAAAAATTACTGAATCTGTTTACACTGTTGAAGGGCACAAATGTTCAGATTTTGGTGTTGATACAAAAAAATCATAGTCTTAAAACCAATTTTATTTTTTCGTAACCGTTTCCTCGCTTGGTGGAGGTGTGCCCTCTAAGAGTACTCTAGTTGCGTATATTTTTCGAGCGTCGGAATACGTAACCGTAGTTATGATCGTAGTCATGACAGAAGCATTCTGAGCCAGCACTCGTGAGGTTAGGTGAAGGCCAGGACTGGTTCAGCTAACGTTCAAAATTAAGCTTATTCATACGAAAGCCCATTAGAATATTAGTCGAATCATTCCTGGCCAGTAACTTAACCTGACCTAACCTTGGAATCGCATTTTGGTAGAATTCGTTACAAGCATTGCTAGGTTTTCAAAGTACAATATGAATTACTAGAAGAAACTATCAACCGTTATTGTAGATCTAACGGCACCCGTGAAAATTCCACGGTTAAATAATGTTTTCACATACTTTCGCTTAACATAAGGTAGTGTTCCTGTAATTTAGCCTACCCTGTCTAATCTAAAGTCCGCCAGACGAACCCCCGTCTATCTTAGCACACCTTGTCTAGCGGACTCTAGCCTCTCTCACCTGCGAACCTTGCATACAACGGTACTTCTCGCATAGTTCTCCTATATTGATGCATCATTTTTCTACTCTCTGTTTTCCACTGCTTACAGTTAATTTAGCCGATCAGCATCTTACGCGTTTCAATTTTTTGTCAGCGTGTCCATTTTTTTTTTTTTTTTACGACTACTGGACCCACGACTATTGATTAGTAGCCCATGATTTTCCTGCTCTCTTTGACGCGATAGATATACAACAAACAGACTCTGCCAGTTTCTTAAGCAGCCTAACCTTCTGTTCTCAAGATATTATTGTAGTTCCTTAATTACACAGGGCGGGCTGTCAATAATGACAGCGAAGAATTTGTGAAAACCCGTCTTGTGTTGCCTGTAGCATCATTGCAAAGATATTAAGGCAGAGCCTTACATCTATAAAAGGGAGCTCCCTGTCTGGGTAGTACCGCGTGTTGACGGGACATGTACTTTCAGATTTCTCGTGTTATTACGGATTTATGGTAGACGGTTGAGCTCCCTTTTTTGCATGTAAGACTCTTATGAACGTCCTTGTGTAGGATGCTGCGCAACTGCCAACTTAAATTAGGGAACCATACAGATAAGCGTGCAATGCTGAACAACACCCAGCTTCTTTCGGTGGTACACAAAAAAGCGACGTTTTTTGCCCGCAGTCGATATTGATTCTAATAAATACGGAGCTCTGTATCCAAGATACTCAAGGGTGCATATAACTCGGACTGAGAAAATATTTCCATCAGAAGAAAATTTTTTCTGTTGAAAGAAGAACCCAAAATAAGCGGAGAAAATAATTTGCTGCAGAGAATTCATCGTGGACTTTACGCACCTGCTGAGTGCTCAAGAATATCTTACCAGTTGCCTAGATAATTAACAAAATAAAGTATCAACTGAAGTCTGGATGATGTAAATCTCAGAGAGAGTACACATCACGATGGAAGAGATTGTTTAGAGAAGCCGTATGCATCTACATCGAGTGGACTTCAACGTAGTCAAAGAAAGACCGGAATTCAGATATACTGTTCGAGTGCCATCATCGGCAACCTGGAATATTTTATCCTTATCAATTTTCTATCAAGCTTAGCAGGAGGACCCCAGTCTTCAAGCTGATGAATACACTGTTGAAACCATCAAGCCCAAAGCTAATTTTTACCTATCTATTTCGTTAAGAGCGTGACACGAAATCTAGAAATAAATATATAAACACACACACATCCGGTATCTGTGCTACAGCTAACGCGAGAGGCAAACATATTCTTCATTGTTTTACGCTCTACCAAATAATAATAGTGATTACAAATTAAGTGTAATCCCTAATATAAGATGGCAAGTGTAAGAGAACGCATGAGACGCTACAGACAGCGATTGCGGGAAGATCAAAGAGCTGCTATTCTAAAGAGGAAACAGAGCACGGGAGCGACAAAGAGGAGCTAATATCAATGAAGAACAGAGAGCACAGTATTTGCAAGATGCGCGACAGCGTAACTAGCAAAGGAGAAATGAAATGAATGAAGAACAGCGAGAGCAAAATTTACGCTAGAACAGCAGGAGAGAAATTTTGCAAACTGGCGTTTGCTTCTCGGAAATGGAACCACACAGCAGCATGAACGTCAAGTAGCGCCTGACGATATCGAGGTTCCATCAGAAATATGTGAGGAAGGATCACTGATTCAACGCGCATTTGCGAATGCAACTGAGTTGGATACACGCACCCTAGTCATACTCGCACCCAAGAATATGGACTGCCTCGCTCTAAATAATGAAATACTGGCTACACTGCCTGGAATAGCATGAACGTATTTCAGGGCTGATAGAATTATTGGTGAAGATGGAAGAGACGTTGAACGCTATCCTGTTGAGGTACTCAACTCTTTGACACCATCGGGCCTCCCACCAGATAAGCTAATCTTGAAAGTTGACTCTATTGATACGCTGCTACGGAATTTAAGGATACAGCAGGGACTTTGCAATGGCATTCGCTTAGAAATTGTCAGTCGGTAATTTCTTTAACTTCAGTGCCGGAAGGGATGCTGTTTTTAATTCCTCGCATCAAACTGGCCCCAAGCGACCACAATCTTCCGTTCGTCCTGGAGAGGGTTCAGTTCCCAGTAAGAGTGTCATACTCAATTACAATTAATAAGGCTCAAGGACAAACCTTCAACAAAGTGGGTGTCTTTCTAACCCTGGCCTGTTTTCAGTCACGGCCAACTTTATGTTGCATTTTCTAAGGTAACGAAATTGTCAGATATCGCAGTGAAAGTAGTAAATACTGGCAAGCAAGGAAAACGAGAACTGAAAACAATTACTAAAAATGTTATAGATAGAGAAATATTGATGGATTAGGAGTTGAGCCATGCCGAAAATAGGAAAAATACAAGAGTCTAACCCACATTTTTTTACGATTTTACATATATGTACCAAGTTCCATCCAAATCGAAACAAAAATAGAAATTTTTAATGCTGTGTTTTTTAGTTTCCCGCAAAACAGTTCAATAAAATGAAAAAACTTAGTACAAATATGTGTAAATTCGAAAAAAAGTGGGTTAAACACCTGTACTTTTTCTCATTTTCCCCATAGAGAACGAGTTCTCTATGCGGAAAATGGGAAAAGTAGGTACTGGTGTCTAACCAACATTCTTCTTCGATTTTACATATCTGTACCAAGTTTCGTTCAAATCGGTACAAAAATAAAAAACTTTTTCTAACCCTTTGGCGGAAATCCCATTTAGAAAGAATATAAAAAAGTTGAAAAAGAGTTTGTAACAAGCCGATTCGAATGAAACTTGATACATATATGTAAAATCGCAAATAAATGTGGATTAGACTCATGTACTTTTTTCCATTTTCCTAATAGAAAAACGATTTATTCGAAGAAAACGATAACGCCCTTTTTCTGGTTATTGCCATTTTCTATTTTCGCTAAAATGCACATCTTTAAAATCCCGTTGTTTTCTAAAGTTTTTACCCGATTTTCGCAATTCAAGGGTCAGGATAAAGGGAAATGTATCACGTAACTCGTAACGTATCCATAATTTCAACATTTGTCCTCAAAACTTTTGTACCTGAGTTTTTTTTAAATATTGCAGAAAAAAAAAGTGAAAATTCGCTTCTATTTTCAATACTAAAAAGAAATAGAGACAGGTTGATACGTTAGTATCATCTACTTGCATTTGCAATGTTTAGAACCAAAAACTAAAAAAAAAAAAAGAAACTTTACGAAAACTTTCGAAGAAATAGAAAAAAGAAATTTAACAAAAAAATTGTGTAACCTTCAAAATTAAAAAAAAAATAAAATATACATATGGACAAAATAGGCTCGGAATCGCGTTTTACGTACAGTGCCAAAGTTTCAGACAAATCGGACCGTAATTACAAAAGATGACCCTAGAGCTAAACGCTCTCCTTAATTAACATTGTTGGATGACCTTGATTATATTATGAATGAGTAGGTTGTTGATCATACTGTCATAATTACAACAATTGACTAACGTATCCAAATTGCCCAAACTCCCTCAACTGCCCCGATTTCCCATATTGCCCAACTAGTCTTTACGGCTGACATACATGCCTACTGCCCCACACGTCCGAACACGGATCCCGGCATTGATTTCCGTAGGAACACCCTTCAGATTATACTCGTAAAACACCGAGTAACCGGAGTACAATCACTGAACATGGATGAGCCTCAGCTACACTTCGTGCGTCTCTCACAAAGATCTTAGAGCTGGAATAGAGGAATGTAACCAGTAACGTAAAAAAGGCAAATAACGCTCCGCCTGTGGGACAGATTCTCTAAATTATCCTATTTAGCGTCGGCGTTTCTACTATTTGAGGTCAACTATGTGGGCACTGACATAGCTAGCAGTGGTTTAAGTTGTCATACATGAGCTTTCTGCCACATGACTCCATAGCTCAGATAATATGTAGTTGACTGCAGCCGTTCACCCCTTTGGACCCAAGAGGATACTTACTTTCAGCAGCAACCAGTGGATTTCTAAGTTGGTTTGTTTGGTTACGTTGACGTTACCTTTGTATTCAAACTAGCGCGAGTTAACATAAATCTCTGTTCTCTCACAAGGATAGAACTGTTCAACAGTTGTACCAAGGGAGGTGAAGTCATACAAATCTAGAAGGTGCTACCGCCTCCTCAAAAAATAGCCTCTAATATATGTTTAATAATAATATATAATACAATATGTAATATAATAATATATGTTTTGTTGTACTATAAAGAGAAATTAAAAATGAAGCATTCGTCATAACTTCTGCAGTACGCAGCAGCCCTCACCGTAAAAATGACTCCACAATTTTAACGGAAAATAATTCAGTAAAATTGCTAGAAGAATTCTGTAAATTTTACTGTTGTGCAATAAATTTCCAGCATATACTTTCCCATTATTCTACAGTGGATAACTGGAAATATGTGTATTTCTAAAGCACATGGTACTTAAATTTACTGTAACACAGTAATTAACTTCGGTGAATTCACGGGAAAGAATTATGGCCGTATAAATCCTAAAATAAGCCAAGTAAAATTCATCTATTGTTTCACAATATAGTACGTGTCGGTCTATGAAGTTCAACACCGAAGCAAAGTGTCGAATTCTGCACTGTAGAGTAAAAACGATTTACCTTGATTTAATGATATAGCCAAGAAATGACTTTTGAAATTGGCAAAAAATATAAATATACATCTTAAATTTAAATGTACTTGGTAAATATCACTACCTGGTCTGTCTTCACAAAGCGCTAATTATTTGTATAAAAATAATCGCAGCGAAACAGTAACGGCTTCTTTGTTTCCGACATGCAGCACCTCTGTGCAACCAGGCGCTGCTAATTCATTATCGTAAGTAGCTGAGCAGTAAAAAAAGAACCAATGACTCCACTGGAGACCAGAAAAAAATGTGAAACTGACACCTAGTCTCAATTTTTCTATTGGTTAGAATGATGAGGCTGAGGGGGAAATTCATTAAGCCCTGAGCAGACGTTACCAGGTTGAAGAGTATGCAGATCTGGCAGCGTGGCTAGCTCCCCAGGGGCACATCCGTTGTGAATCACTGCAAATAGAAGCGGAGTTTTTCTCGCTTTATGACCACCACGAGGCAGCACTCCCCGCAATTTGTTGAGCTTGGGTAGTTAAAGAAAAACCTCTTTGATATACAACGCCTGCTCGGCGAGAATACAAACACAGATAGGACCGTCTTGATGTTGCCCCTTTGAGAGAAATACAGCACAGGATGTTGTTGTGTCGGGGGGACACAGTGTGAAGCTTAGAGAGAAATGGAGTGTCAGATGCTGTGTCGAGGAGGGGGCACGGTGTGAAGATTTGAGAGAAGTGGAGGGACAGATGTTGCTGTGTCGGTTGGACACGGTGCGGTGTCAAGTATTGAGAGAAATGGAGGGACAGATACTGTGGCGGAAGGCCACGGAATGAAGCTTTGGTAGAAGAAGAGTGTTGGATGTTGCCCTGTCGGCCTCGAGGACACGGTGTGAAGCTTTGATAAAAATGCACTGTCAGATGTTGCTGAGTCCGAAGGCCACAATAAGAAACTTCAAGAGAAACATACAATCATATCTTGTTGTGTCGGGAGGGGGAAATAAATGTAGTAGTATTGGATGTTCGGTGTCGGAAGGAGTGGACGACACACTGTGAAACTTTGAGATATACTCATAGGATGTTGACGAGTCAGCAGGACACAGTGGGAAGCTTTGAAGAAAATTATTCAACAGATGTTGCTGTGTCGAAGAGACATTGTTTGAAGCGTTGAGAGAAAATGAGAGCAGATGTTGATGTGCCTGGGGGGGAAGGGTCACATTGTGAAGCTTTGAGAGAAATGGAGGGGCAGTTTTTATCGTATCAGGGAGGGGGGGGGGGTACGGTGCGAAGATCTGAGAGAAATATAGCACAGAATGTTAGTTTCTCTTGTGAAAACTCTATGTTAGAGTGTAGAGCTTGTGAAACTGTTATGTCCAGGGGAATGAATAAGGTGCGTAGGGTTTGCGTGAGACAATGACCTCAAGATACAATGAATTTAAAACAGAGTTACGTTCCTACAGTATAGCCTTACAGCAAACATCAGTGCGCTTGCCTAACAACAGAGTGGTCTCCCAATTCAGAGGACACACCAAACAGACCTCCATCAATGGGCGTCCAACTTTCAAAACCTTGTCTTTAGAACAGTGCCTCACCAAAATAGCCTCACAGCCATGACCTCATCACAATGGTCTCACCACCATTTCCTTGCCATCATAACCTCGCCACCACGACCTCAACACCGTGGCCTCATCAAAGTGACCTCAACCATGACCTCGCTATTGGACCTCACAAAGATGGCCTCACTACCACGACCTCACTGTTATGGCCTCGCTACCATGGCCTAACTATCATGGCCTCACTACCACATCACTGTCATGGCCTCACAATCATGGCCTCACTGTCATGGCCTCACTATCATGGCCTCACTACCATGGCCTCACTGCCATGGCCTCACTACCATGGCCTCACTACCACGGCCTCACTAGCATGGCCTCAATACCATGGCCTCACTACCATGGTCTCACTACCATGGCCTCACTACCATGGCCTCACTACCATGGCCTCACTACCATAACCTCACTACCATAGCCCCACTACCATGGCCTCACTACCATGGGCCCACTACCATGGCCTCACTACCATGACCTCACTACCATGGCCTTACTACCATGGCCTAACTATCATGGCCTCACTACCACATCACTGTCATGGCCTCACTATCATGGCCTCACTGTCATGGCCTCACTACCATGGCCTCACTGCCATGTCCTCACTACCATGGCCTCACTACCATGGCCTCACTATCATGGCCTCACTACCATGGCCTCACTACCATGGCCTCACTACCATGGCCTCACTACCATGGCCTCACTACCATGGCCTCTCTACCATAACCTCACTACCATAGCCCCAC
>LQNS02004412.1:14565647-14586838 GCA_001587735.2 Parhyale hawaiensis | reverse complement strand
ATCACCTCCACTATCACCATCTACATCTCCACCACCACCGACAGCCACACCATATCAAGATGCTCCTCTATCACCTCCACTATCACCATCTACATCTCCACCACCACCGACAGCCACACCATATCAAGATGCTCCTCCTGCCCTCGCAAGTTATCGAAAGTCTACGGCCTGCACGCCGTCGATGGGAAGAAGATTAAGCCTGTGCGGCAACTTCAAAGCTGGAGTCGCGTGCCGATCCAAGTTGATGCTACAGCGGTTCTTGTACCTAAAATATATACTATATAACTTGCTTAACCCTATTATTTGTTTGTAAAATTGACGTCCGATCTAGCGGCAACATGGAATTATATCCTACAGCTATCGAAAACTTTCTACAACTTAGAAGTTTGCAGATCAACTTCGCCAGCCACTCTTTTCCTTTCTCTAATTCTACCTTTTCTTTGGGAGAGTTCACACGTCAGTCATCTCAAAGCGTTAGCTCAAACTGGTGGACGCGGCGCGGTTAATGGACGAAAGCAGCCGCAACGAACGTGCGTAGCTAAGGGATGAAGCATGTCCGTGTTCTCAACTCGCTGCATCATTCAAGTGAGTGGAGTGAAGAGAGGAGAAAATTAGACGATAGTGTTCAGTCAACAAAAGCTATAAATAGTAAATTTATCCTATGTAACGTTCATAGACCATGATCAAGTCGACAAAACGCTTTTTTGTCGTCACTTCTACGATATGAATCACTGTAATCCCGTTTAATGCTTGAAAGCCCGAAAATGTTGTGAACACGGACGCCATATTTGTTTTGCCAAGCCAGCTGGTTGCTAGCGTTGAGTTTACGGTTTACAAGGTTATAAATACGCTAAAAAGGCTGCTCCATTTAAAATGAGGATATAAGTTTATGGGATACGAAGCCGAATTCAAACAGACGAAATACCTATATGAATAAAATGTAAAGAAACAATGTCCTATATCTGAGCGCCCGGCGTCATTTGTCGCTGAAGACAGCGACAAAAAAATGACACACAGATGATGTTCGTTCGCCTGATCGAACGCGTTGACATGGATGACGTGTGAACACGGCTTTAGCCTGTCACATAAAAGGGCCTGCTTGAGAGCCAGTAAAATGTCACTTGAGGCAGAATCCTAAAAATGCCCTAGGATAACACTGACTAACAGAAGGTAGAGCGAAGAACATTCTGTGTTCTTGTCTAGCATGCAATAAGGTAAACCTTTAGGGCCCGCTACACACGTTAGTCTTTTGTTATGTGTTTTCACTTCAGAACGTCCAAATGCTTCGTCGTGTCCATCCAAACACAACTGCGGGCTTAACAATAGATCTGCCAAGTTGCGTCATCAGTAGAATTTCCTGTTTTCGAATATGGAGCATATGACAATTCAAAAAGCAGGGCTCTTCCTGGCTGTTTAACTGAACACCGCAGCGCATTCGAGCTCTGTGAGGTGAAAACTCATGACAAAAGACTATTGTTTGCAGCGGGCTTTCATATATTAGAAGAAAGAACATTGGTTTATATTCTAAAATAACCATAGCCACCTCGCCTTGCATTGACGAGTGATACTTCCGACAGCGGGAAGTTATCGTGACTTCTGTGTCATTAAAAGCGCCTGCTTGTCTTTGACTGACATATATAAAGTCTTGCATTTACCATATGTTCTAGCAATCGCCTGGTGCTATTATTGGGGGTCAGTTGTGCACCTGAGACATGCTGAGACTGCACCCGAGACATGATGAGACTGCAGCTGAGACATGCTGAAACTGCAACTGAGACATGCTGAGACTGCAGCTGAGACATGCTGAGACTGCAGCTGAGACATGCTGAGACTGCAGCTGAGACATGCTGAGACTGCAGCTGAGACATGCTGAGACTGCAGCTGAGACATGCTGAGACTGCAGCTGAAACACGCTCAGGCACAACAGGAGGTGCAGCACCCATACTTTATTTAATATCTATGCGGTCTTCTCTCAGTTCTGAGACTGTACAACTTCTTCCTGTAAAGACAGGAAGAAGAAAACACAGCTGCACACGGCCAAGTCCTCCTAAAGTACAAGCATGGGTCTCTACGTCACGAAGTTGGTCCGATTGGTACAGTCCCACGAGAAACTGATGGACGCAGCCTGCAGTTTTTGGTGCATGTTCGGCATATTTCGGGCTTATCTGGATAGAAAAATTCAAATTCAAGTAATTTTGTAACATGTAAAAAGTTCAAAGAAATTTTTTCTACCCAGATAATTTCCAAAACATGTAGTGTAGGTGTAGGCTGCGTCTAATGATTTCTCCAGTGACAGTACGCAATCGGGCCATTTTCGAGGGCCAGACGCGCCAGGTCTGTACTTTGAGAGGCCTTGACACGGCGCCCCACGGCTCTCAACGACGCTAAGCCCTGCAAAAGCCAAACCGCTTACTAGTGATAGCTGGTGGTTCGGCTGTTCAACTTTTTTTTAATATATTAGCCTGGTGCTACGGTTGACATTGCACATGCCATATTAAGAACCTAACAGTAAATGGCACTACTGAAAAATAGTCAACCGGTGCTTCAGCAAAGCTGCATTCACCGTACTCCAACAACTGACCCTGTTATTCCAAAGCCACAATTTACTTTCATAGGAATAACTTTTTGAAGCGAAGGTGAGCTGCTTGCATGTCATTCTTGGCATTATTTCAGAACGACGAGCAAGCTTCTCATCCTTGCTTCCAGTTGTTTGTGACAAAGCATATGTAGCCCAAGGAGCTTCAATAGAGAGGAGGGAGCCAGAAACCTCGTCCGAAAAGCTGAATAGCTGGTGTTTCTGCAGCCAGTCGCCGTATGCACCAATCGCATGCCAGTAAAAGGTAAAGGTAAAGTCAACTTGACCGTACCCCCAACTTGGAAACCCGCATGCACTGGTTTGTTCTGCAGATATAGACCAACAGTAGACCACAGATATCTAGAACTATGGGGCCAGTGGCGGAAGACTCCTTACGACAATATCTGCGACCCCCAACCCTCCCAGTTGTTGGGGGTAGGTCAGTAAACCCACAGCAGTACGCAGACCGGATGCTGACCGATCACATCAAGCGCGCAAAGATCTTGCCTAGCTAGAAGCGAGCGGCCTTGAAAGTCAAAAGCAGATGTTCTAGTCTGCTGCTACTGCGTGTCATCAGTTTGTCTGCTGCTCCCCGTCACTTCCACCAATGAGATTCATGAACGCGTCTCACAGCCACACCTGATCTGGCTGAATCGCTGGCGAGCCAAAGTTTAAGCGACATGGTTCCCTCCTCCCTATTGAAGCTCCTTGATGTAGCTTCGGCACTAAGAACATGAGGGATTGCTTCATGTGAGGCTGTTTAATAAACCGTATTAGATCTACGGCATTCTACACAAAGCAATTTCGATTGCACTGTGAGAAGCACATCCCCGAAACCAGCACACTTGCCTGTGCGATGATGGGAAATACCTGCCTCGGCCTGCTCTTCCAGCACAAGAATTGTAGATGCCGTGCTACACAAGCCCACCAGATAAGGGAGGTTTATGTTCTCGTTGATACATGGGAACGGGTATTGGCACAATACTTTACTTTTCCCTGTAGATTAGAGGTGGGGAATGGACGGGCCAACAGACTCATTCCCAAAGAGTACACAATACAGTTCACTTACTACAGTAGTTATGGCAGATCTGCGTGTATGCGCTACGCCATTGAAATCTTGAGAATTGTGACGTCACTATTGCGTCACGCCATTGTAGAAATACCAATGAGTCCTCGCTGCAACAATGGCGTGACGCAAGAGTGACGTCACAATTCTGAACATTTCAGAGGCTTGTTGCATGCACTCGAATATGACACAACTATTTTCTGTAAATGAATTGTAGTACACAATGCCTAGATATCAGTCTTTAAAGACCCGCAGCCATCATAAGCGGTAGATCATCGAAATCATGCACCTCCCATCAAGCGGAGCTGTAGGCCAGTAGACTTGTAGTGAAGTTAAAGGCATAGTCAACTTAACCGTATCCATACTGGGGAACTCACACGCACTGGTTCGTGTAGCAGACATAGGCCAACTGCCCCCCCCCCTCCCCCCTGAGAAGTATCCAAGAAACATTTTTGGCCACCGCAGAAGCTGATACGCAGTTTTAGCTTCTGGGGTGGCGCAAAATTCTAATAGGGAAGCGCTTAGAAGCGGCAGCCGCCCACCAGCAATAAGAAACACACTTGTGTCTTCCTACAAGACCAGCGCAGCGTCGCCGCCTGTTGACGGAGGCGTCGGAGGCGCGCAGGGGCAGCCAGAGCAAGCACCGCGCCGCAGCAGCTACGAGGTTCTCTAATTAGTGAGAAAAAAGGCTATCTTTTTGGAGTTTTTAATTAACGAAGCGACGGCCGCCGCGGTCTCTATTTAGACTTCCATGGAGTGAGTCTTCTTGCTTGTCTGTTCGTGTCGTCCAATGGAAATGGAGACCATGCGGATGAGAAGACCACAACGCACAGTTTGTTCACTGGTGGGTTACTCTTCGAGTTTTGCATTAAACTGCTTCTGTAGTTATACATAACAGTCGCCTCACCCGCCTACCCGGACACTGCAGCGTAATTCTGCAGTGTTGGCGGATTGAAAATCCCCTGCAATCGAGAGTCGAAACTCCTGAACATTTCACACGCTGCTCAAGAAAAGTTACAGTGCCCGTGGCTACAGCTCAACATGGCTGAATAATCCGGTAATATGTAAGCCATTGCGGGTTTAAACTCACTTGATATGAGTAGAGATATTTGAAACTCTGCGCTTGGCCCTCACCATACCGGAAAACCTGTTATGGCGGCAGAGATCCGAAGAAATTTTTCAGCAGTGCCGGCAGCAATTTAGTCGGAAGAGTATGGAGAAACGTTTCAGAATTTCGACTCTCGTACACAACAGTAAGCTCGACAAAAAGCTCGGCCACGTGTTCCACGCGTGGATGCCATATTCACTGCACGCATGCGCATGTCGCCATGGAATATCCTCAGGGCCAATATGCTGAAAGCATAATAACGCTATGCACTTATTGTACACTGGCCCTTTGGCTCTCACGTCTTTGGAAACGCCGCAGATTTTGAATTTTCAGGAAGTGAGACGCAATAAATGAGCGCTGCTACGCGGTGGCCTCAATGGCGCAGCGCTGATTACGGTGCAGCCTGCGCTTATATTGCTGCACCTTATGTCGCTGCACAATAGCAGGCGTGTTAACAATAGTGCAGCACGCCTCATATTGGTGCCTTGTCAGCCTCATGAGCTGTGGCTGCGTCTGGCTGTGCCTACACCAGCCTACCAATACACCTGAGTGCGGCTTCATCTGCCTGTAAGCCTGTGGCTCTGTCTGCAGCGAGTGTTTAATAATTTACTAACTGAATTGACTGCAGATAAAACGCACCTCAATGTGCTTATAGCACATGAAGCAGACTTGAGTTATCAGAGTTCGGCGCTCAAGCAGCGGTGGGTTAGGATACAGTACGTAGGCAATGACCTGCATGACCTGAATATTCTGTAACTGATGTACCTATTACCTGCTACTGCTCTAAGCTTCCATTTTGCTGCACGCCGACGTGAGCTGATTTATCTCTGTCTTCATACTGTACTATTTCCTTTTGATTGTTGGAGGTACGGTAGGGCTGTATGTGAGCCTGTTGGTATATTGGCGACTGAGCTCTGGTTACAATTTGTATTATAACCATTGTTACAAGCCCCTTGGCCAGGCTAGCTATCATGAAACGATGTGTCTCCATCACACTGTAAAGGGGTAAGCTAGTAAATTCTCTTTACGAAAGCAGCAATCAGTTCTTACTCTCTTGTCGATTACTTGTGCTCTTGTTCGAGGATGAGCTGCTCAATGCCACAAATGCCATGGCTGCTGGCACTCCTGCCATGGCTGATGCCATAACATGAACGAAGCGGCAGGCCGTCACTCAGTGCGGGTTCTTCCATATGAGCTCGAGTCCTCCTGAGCGCATCTCGCAACATTGATCAGAGTCGCTATCCTGTTACCTCGTCATTTGGACAGCCATCCGACAGGTCTGGACGGGACCTGTTCAATTTTGTCTCAGTTGTGACAACCACAAAGAAAGATCGGCAGGCGGGCGGCTGCAGCTGATCCATGGCTGTTCCGTGTCACCGCTGCAGCGAGAAACAACCTTCATATTAGCAAAAAAAATATTACTGCTGACTTATTTACCAAAGTAAACAATTGGGAAAAATTACCGTGTCATAACTGTAGGATCTATAAGCGGTCTATTATTAAGGGTTTAACTAACTTCTATAGTTTGTCAGTTTAGTCTGTGCTATGCAGTGATGTATGTCTGCGTGGAGTTCATTGCCCAGATATGTGCTTCGGTGTGTAGATCTTGAAGCGTTCACATCAACTCTAAATAGTTTTCTGACTGGTTCTTCTTAGCAGCGTTTCCGGTAGCCTTTTAGTTCCCAGTATGTTGCCTTAATAATAAGATCAATAATAATACCTATTATGATAATGATTAAATGGCAAGTAGATGCCTGGGATTTATTAGCAAAAATTTGGAGCACAAAGCTAAGAACCTACTCTATCCTCAGTGCAAAGCGCTAGTACGCCCACACCTAGAATTTGTTATTCATTGCTGGTTGCCGCATCAGTGCCAAGCTAAAGATGAAATGGAAAGTCAAATGCAAACCAACAAATTTGATAACCAATTGCCAAACTATATTTAACTGTAGGAGCGTGGCCTCCATGAGCTTGGACTCATCTATCTCTAGCAAAGACGACTGAGGGGTGAAGTAGTGGGGTTGTGGCGATTCCAATTTTTTTGCCGATGTCGATACCGATGCCGATGCCCGTAAGTTTCTTATAAAAGAGAGGAAACCTGCCAAGAGAGTCCAGGTCATCGTATGGATTAATATCCTCAAGAAGAGTTCGTATAGTGCTAGATCTGAATGCCGAAAAGGTCAAACGAGGCTCATGGAGAACATTCATGAGGTAATGACGACACATCCCTGCTCTGCTTGCCATCAAAGTGAATTGAAAAGAGCTCCGCCTTAGCCAAGGGTTCAACCACGATACCAGCACGGGGCCAACAATGGATGGTAACGACGGCTCAGCGCCGAAGACTGCAACGATACAGAATCTACCGGTTTGCCAAGCAAACTTGTGGGTAAGAAACGATACAAAATCATTCTGTTTGCCAAGTAAACTCCAAGGTCTGCAGCTATACAAAATCTGCCGGGTAGCCAAGCAAACTCTCGGGTCTGTAACGTTACAGAACCTGCCGGCTAGCCAAGCAAACTCTCGGGTCTGTAGCCCAAAGCTCTCCGCCGGCGCCTTACGTCAAACTTGGAGCAACTGAGAGCCCTCGAGTCTGTCGCGGCAACTGCTAGACGTCACCGTCCTGCTCTTGCCACAAATCAAGACGTGTTCTTTTTATGGCAAAGACGTGGCAAAAGATGCATGGCCGCCCTTGGTGCCCGTCGGACATCTTTTGTTCCTAACATGTAAGAGGCAGCCTATGTTTTATACATAACCCAGCGTCACACAATTTGGCCCTATGCATGCATTCGGTAAATATTTCGATAGCGGTACTATGTACAAGAGGTACCTAATGATGAAATAATTCGTACACACTTTATTATTCATTGTTTTTCCTGATTTATTCGTACACAGTCCAATATTCATTCTTTTCCCTGATGTATGCGCGCGCACGCCAATATTTATTATATTCCCTGTTTTATACAAATACACACCAATATTCATATTTTTATCAGTTTCTTGAAACCAACTGTATGTACAGTCCTATGCTGTTTATATGTTTGCAAGTAATGCACGTGAAAATCAATATAAAACTAAATTTTCAGAAAAAGTAGGTCCCATTGAATAAATATGAGGAGCTAATTTTGGAAAAAGTAGTATGAAAAATTTATTCATGCCATCAATGGATCAGCTTCATTGCGTACACGCGAGGAGAGGATACATTGTATGGGACACATATATCACAAGGGTTAAATTAGATATAGAAAGCGATTTAAAGTATTAATGGAAGTTATACTGCTTTGAGGCTCATTGTTTGGCCGCTGTTTAGTAACAGTATGCGCTGCGATCGGTTATGCATATTGGGCAATTTGTCGCCAGGCCATTACGAATCACAGTAGTGTATAAAGCACTGAGATGCGTGTTTTTGAGGGTAACCTACCCTCGCAGCTCCCCTCGCGCGTGAGCTTCCGGTTTATAACGGCCAATGCACTACCGGTTTAGCAGGGGTCAGGAGGGCACAAACCGGAAGTGGGCGGGTCCTGGGAAACCGGGAGGGGCAACGCGATGACCCGGCGGCGCGAGGGGCACCTACCCTCAAAAACACGCATCTCAGTGCTTTATACACTACTAATCACATTTACAAAAGTGAATTAGATAATTTTTCTATCATAATTTGGAGACTGAAAACGCATTTTCTTATTCTGACATCCAGGCAGTAAGTACACACTCGCACTGTTTCACCTCGACACATTCTTAAGCCGGCGAATTTTGCAAGATTTGCCATTATAGGTTACACGTAGGCGTCTAATAGTAAGGAAGAGCGTCGTAAATGTGACGTCACATATGATAATAGTGTATTTATGTCATTTCGTTCTTTGTGCCAAGTGTTCTAGAATACTCTTACGTACGTATATTCTAGAAAAACTTTGAAAAATGTGACGCAAGAAGTGTTCGGTCTGTTTTGGCATTCACGCGTGGACGCCACAATGGAAAAGACAAATGGGTCAGCAGTTCTTTGAAACAGAAAATTATAATTATTGACTTGCTGAAAACTAGAATTAGTTATGGTAATGAAGGGCTAACATTAGTTAATTAGATGGCGCCAAATAATGTTGCATTGTCGTTGCTAAGGCGACATAGTTATAATAAGGGAACAACCCCACGTCGCCTTAAAGTTTGCAGGGTGAAATCTGTATGTAAAACCGTAGACTTAAAAAATTATACTCTTCTGCACGAAATACCACGATTCTCGACTAATAAGTCGGACCTCGTGTCATCCTCGAGGCATTACCTACTCTGCCACCCCTACATCCCGGGAAAACGAATAGCTGGCCTGTGTAAGGTTAGGTAAGGCAAGGTTACGTTCCGGTAAAGTTCAGAAGAAGCTTATTTTTAAATGATGCTCATTTAGAATGTTAGCCGAGCCAGTCCTTGCCTTTCCTTACCTACACGCGGGCTCTATACCGGGGTAAGCGTTTCAGTATCTCCCTAAACTACCATATTAATGCTTTATATGTATATTACTATGCGCTTCGTCATTCCAAGTTCTACAGTACAATTTGCTATTTGTAATGAAGTTTAGTGGGTTTGGCGCAGCGCAGACTTTACCTGTTCTTGGAAAGACACAGAAACTGTTTTAGAGAACCGTATGAAAACTGTTTAATAAAGTTAATAGGAACCTAAGAGTTATGACTGGATTCGTTAACATGTCGAATACGCAGAGTAGCAGTTACATTGTTAGAAATTTTAACAGAAAAAAATTGTTTGGCAATCGATTGATTGGACATTTGTACTGCTCCTAGATTAAGCTTCACTGAAACTCAGTTCAACGAAGAACATTGCTTCTTGAAACGAGTCGTGTGGATTGATGTAACGAAAATCGAGCTTGTGGGACATAAAGATGTCTAGAAGATTCGAAATAGAAGAGGTGACGCTTGTCTGCCAAAGAACACCGCGCCAACAGCTTAGCATGGGGGAGGAGATATGACAGTCTCAAGTTCTTTTTCTTCTAGCGGCACTGAAAATTTCGTTCTGAAAAAATATTTGAACGACTACCCAAAGTTAGCGGCCCAGAGTCTTGGTCTAGACCGACGATTGGCATTTCAAAACATTCATCCAAATTAGCTTCAAGAAAAGAATGTAACAGTTTTACAGTTAGATCAGATTGCTGACCGTAGACTGACCAACAGGCCCATTCCCAGAGAGCAGCATGGATGCACTGTCGTCGTTCACGACGATTTTGCGTTCATGTAAGCTTTCCTGCGCTCGTCAACACTAAATTAAACACTACCTAGCCTAACCTAACCTAACCTAGCCTAGCCTTACCTAACCTAACCTTCTAACCTAACATTCTAACCTAACCTAACCTTACCTAACCTAACCTAACCTAACCATACCTAACCTAACCATACCTAACCTAACCTTACCTAGCCTAACCCAACCTATTCGAAACTAACCCAACTTAGCCTAACTTAACCTTACCTAATCTTGCCTAACCTACCCTAACCCAACCGAACCCAACTTAACCTAAACTAACCTAACCATACCTAACCTTACCTAACCTATCCTAACCTTACCTAACCTAACTTAATCCGCAATACAGCGAGCAGCACCGCGCACCAACTTGAACGCCGCCCTCACGCACACGATCCGCGTACACAAACACGCACACAAATCGTCGCGAACGACGATAGCGCAGCCGGGCCGCACTGGCTACAAACTCGCCATTCTGTGTGCGCTCATCACTGTGCGTGCATTCAAGTAAGCTTTCTTGCCACGCAATAAGCACTACAAAACCTAACCTAGCCTAACCTAGCTTTGCCTAACCTAGCCTTACCTAACTTAACCTATCCTAATCTGCGATACAGCGAGCAGGCACAGCTCACGAACTTGAACGCCTCCCGCACGTACACCGACGCCCGTACACAAACGTACATAGCCAATGGCGAGTTTGTAGCCAGAGCAGCCGGAACGGACGCTAGGGTGCTCCATAAGCTATTACCGTTATATCTTTCTATGAATCC
The DNA here is from genome assembly GCA_001587735.2 of Parhyale hawaiensis. NCBI lineage: Eukaryota > Metazoa > Arthropoda > Malacostraca > Amphipoda > Hyalidae > Parhyale > Parhyale hawaiensis. The sequence goes on along the minus strand of LQNS02004412.1, from coordinate 14,576,087 downwards.
TGACCTGAATCCAATCTAATAATTTGTGGAGACTTGAAAGTGGAGACAAGGTGTCAGGCTCCGAAAAACTTCAAGGGATAAACGCAGTGTCATTGAAGAACTTCTCAGTAGAAATTTAGTTGAATTTCATCAAAAACAGTAGACGATTCTAAGCCATGTCATGAATGGATAATATTTTTACTATATTCACACTTTTTTACTGAATGAATAATTTCATTTGCATAATTTTTTAAAAAATTTACTTGTTATGTCTATTCGAATAAATTTGTTTTTTTAGAAACATGAGATTTATTTTCCGTTTTACATGCTCAGAAACGTAACAAAAATTTGGACTGTGCAAAAGCAAGATTTTGAAAAACTACTGAAAATGCGCAGAGTTCGTGGGTGTAAGAGTAACTTCGTCGCGAGCTACAAATGTATGGACTTTGTAAGCCCAAGCGGGCACGCGCACCTGCCGGTTATGAGCACCGCATGAGGACTTGCGGCGCACCTCAGCCGGGCCCGTGCCTCCTGGTGCAGTGTATAGGAAGGTCAGCAAACGTCAGACTGGAAGGATGAAGACGGGCCAGGAGTCCTGGTACAGTAGCCGGCAGATTAGATTCCACACAGACGTCTCATTTAGATGCGGCATTCGATGTTGAGTGACACCTTAGCGAATCATTCAGTGTACGTGCCGACCGACACCAGCACTGCAGCAGGTCCCACGACGTGGTACAGCAGTACGCAAAGCACCTTGGACAGCTTTCGTGTTTGATTTACTTTGCTTGCTTACAATGCAGGTTCTCGATTGGTGGTACACGATGACATATTTTATTGAAGACAAGCAGGTAAGGTTATGGCACACCTGCCCTGCCCACCTTCTGTGTTCCGTAAGGTTATAGCACACCTGCCTTGCCCACCTTCTGTGCTCTGTAAGGTTATGGCACACCTGCCCTGCCCACCTTCTATGCTCTGTACCCACTCACGAGCGTGTGCCGTAGGGATTGGACCTTGGAATGCATGATCTCTAGCCAAAGGATGCAATATAAAGGGGCGTTGATTACAGCTTTCAAGCAGACAAAACTCTTACTCAGCGTCCACATCATCATTCTAGTTTTGGTTCCGTCAATTAGGATGCTCGTCAATTTGCACCGTTCGCATTTAACATGAGACGCACGTAGAGCATCGTAGCGGTGCAGTGGTATCAATAAGTAAAAGATTTGAGCCCTCTCCCCCCCCCCTTAATCTTCCTGGCATGCGACCAACATACATGTATCCAATAACAAAGTCGATTTCTCCACATTTTGCTCCACCCCCTACCCCTCTCAGCCGCCCCCTCCCCCAGTGCAGAAATCCTGGCGCCGCTACCAGGTATATTCGTTATATGGACACGAGAACGACAGGTGTACGAGCTAAGTCCTCCTTTATCTACAGTATAATAAAGACCAATATGTATTTATCTGTTTATTTATTTATTTATTTATATGTATGCTTATCGTTCTATTTGCTGTTACGCTTGAAAAAACGGATATGTGAAAATTAGGCGAGGTTGTAGACGATGGCAAAAGTATACGGCAATCTTACACTAGAACGTGCTTCTAGCAATGCCAACGTTGAAATCGAAACTGGAAATAACTGAGGTTTCCCATAACACTCTCGTGTAGCTTGTTTGTTAGTTTCTTTCCACAAATAAGAATTTCGTTGTATCCCTTATTCATCCAACTTGATTTCATTTGTCGATGAAACAGCTCACAGACAAAGGAATACAGTTTGTTTGCGAAACAGCATTTCGCTGAGCGAAAATTTTTTGACCTATACGATATCGTGGCGTATTCATGACACCGAGATGAAGCTGTCATTTTGAGCTATGTTTGACTGCCTGCAAAAAAGCAATTAATTTTTCTCCATGTCAGAGAAAGAGAAAAAAAGGATTTGCTTTTCAGTAGGTGCAAGGTCGAGAACGTTCGTCTCTTAGGTTTCTTGAAGTTGGCGGTTGTATTAACGCAAGCACAGCAATAGAGAAATATCAAGAATTCTCCGTTGTAATGTTTGACGCCGGGTACTTTGGTATTTAAGAATACTCGCCGCTTCGGTAAGAAATACACCGTCTCACAGATTCTTCCTTTGGATTTTCGTTGAACTGCAAATGGGAGCGATACAGAGCACGCCTGACGGTGAGGATAATTACATGGATGCATGTTAGGGCAAATAGTCGAAGAGTTCGGGTAGTAAACAGATCATTTGGCAGTTAGAGCAGTTGGCTAAGGAGGCTCTGGACGAATACGGCGTAAGATCATCGCTAAAGTTCCCAATGGAGCAGCAACTCGCTGAATGAGAGATGCCGCAAACCGCCTTTTGCACGCATTTTGTTTCGTGGCGACCGGTTATTGCTGAGTCTGGGGCCGAGAGCAGCACAGCTGCGCTGCTGTGGCGCTGTGCTAAGTTCCGTCAACGCTGCTGTGACGCTGTGCTAAGTTCCGTCAGCGCTGCTGTGGCATTGTGCTAAGATCCGTCAGCGCTGCTGTGGCGCTGTGCTCAGTTACGTCAGCGCTGCTGTGGCGCTGTGCTAAGTTCCGTCAACGCTGCTGTGGCGCTGTGCTAAGTTACGTCAGCACTGCTGTAGCGCTGTGCTAAGTTACGTCAGCGCTGCTGTGGCGCTGTGCTAAGACCCGTCAGTGCTCCTGTGGCGCTGTGCTAAGTTACGTCAGCACTGCTGTGGCGCTGTGCTAAGTTACGTCAGCGCTGCTGTGGCGCTGTGCTAAGTTACGTCAGCGCTGCTGTGGCGCTGTGCTAAGTTACGTTACGTCAGCGCTGTGCTAAGTTACGTTACATCAGCGCTGCTGTGGCGCTGTGCTAAGTTACGTCAGCACTGCTTTGGCGCTGTGCTAAGTTACGTCATCGCTGCTGTGGCGCTGTGCTAAGTTACGTCAAAGCTGCTGTAGCGCTGTGCTAAGTTACGTCAGCGCTGCTGTGGCGCTGTGCTAAGTTACGTTACGTCAGCGCTGCTGTGGCGCTGTGCTAAGTTACGTCAGCACTGCTGTGGCACTGTGCTAAGTTACGTCAGCGCTGTTGTGGCGCTGTGCTAAGATCCGTCAGCGCTGCTGTGGCGCTGTGCTAAGTTACGTTACGTCAGCGCTGCTGTGGCGCTGTGCTAAGTTACGTCAGCACTGCTGTGGCACTGTGCTAAGTTACGTCAGCGCTACTGTGGCGCTGTGCTAAGATCCGTCAGCGCTGCTGTGGCGCTGTGCTAAGTTACGTCAGCGCTGCTGTGGCGCTGTGCTAAGTTAGGTCAGCGCTGCTGTGGCGCTGTGCTAAGATCCGTCAGCGCTGCTGTGGCGCTGTGCTAAGATCCGTCAGCGCTGCTGTGGCGCTGTGCTAAGATCCGTCAGCGCTGCTGGGGCGCTGTGCTAAGAACCGTCAGCGCTGCTGTGGCGCTGTGCTAAGATCCGTCAGCGCTGCTGTGGCGCTGTGCTAAGTTACGTCAGCGCTGCAACAATTAATTAATATACTCTACATTCACACGTATCTTCTGCTGTCTCCGGGTGCAGGTACACACCACAGCACCCGCTGGCTCCAGTTGCACGTACTACTTAACCATTGCACGTACCTACAGCCCCATAGTGTGGTGGTAACGTGCACGGATGTCGGGCATAGTGTGGTGGTAACGTGCACGGATGTCGGGCATAGTGTGGTGGTAACGTGCACGGATGTCGGGCATAGTGTGGTGCATTGCACGTGCCTATAGCCCGTATCACACCACCATTGCACGTGCCTACAGCCCGTATCACACCACCATTGCACGTGCCTACAGCCCGTATCACACCACCATTGCATGTGCCTACAGCCCGTATCACACCACCATTGCACGTGCCTACAGCCCGTATCACACCACCATTCCACGTGCCTACAGCCCGTATCACACCACCATTCCACGTACAGATGTTCAGATATGACTTATATTACAGCTTCATTTCGCGCACCTTCTTGCCCTCACATTTTATTTTATACCAAAACTTCAATGATTAATTTGCTAATTCAACGAAAGTTATCATGTGGGCATTATTGAACTGGCGGGGAAGCTTCAATTTATGGCCTAATTCCATCGAATTTTTCCCTAAATCTTTGAGTTTGCTTTTTAAAAAGGGAACTTTTGGGGCGTTCAGAACTAACTCTCCGAACTAATGCAGCTATTGCTTATTTTCCGATAAAATCTGATCCAATTAAGTGAGATCTGTCGCAACTTTTTCCTTCGTGTCGATTGAAGTGGAGAACGTGGCAGTGTTTTCAGCGATTTTTCTGCCCGGCAAACGACTGACGTATGAAAGGAAGTTGCCGCTCCTAAAAAGCGGAAATTTTCATTTCTGTTAATCAATCTGTCAACGAAACGGCCGTAAGAAATGCAAAAGTTCTTCAAAAGACTGACGTCGGAAATCAAAACACGAGCGGCGGGCGTTTTTTTCTCGGCGTCACAGAAGCCCGAGGCGTTTAACTAATTCCATTGCAGCCTATTGAACTGCGCTTGAGCCTTGGCAAACCCACGCATGCCAGGCTGTGCTTTGAAATGCACAGCACGGCAGCAATGAAAAGCGTGTGTCTTTTGTGCCACGTGATCGCGCAGCTGCTGCTCACACTTAACGTATAATTTATTCATTTATTTCTTCTCACACTTAATGCAATCAACAAAAATCACTCCCACCGAGCGATGCTGAAATCGTAGTTGTTTCCTTTGTTTGTTTTTTTTTTTTTTTTCTACTGATACTCTGCTACTGAAGCAAAGATAAATAATCGGTTGCTTAATAAATACCAGAATGCAAAGAAATTTTCCTTCATACAGTAATATGAGATTGGGCGAGGAAAGATGTGGTCTTGGCTTGATGCTATGCATCAGTCATGAGACAGGCTGCGTCTTTCGAGTACAATGGCATTTATCATGACATATACTGGCTCTCTCCAGCGAGCCTCAAAGTTAACAAAGAAAACACCTCACCATGCATTTCTATTAAACTCACTGTATTATCATCGGTCTGCCCATTAATATCTCACAGTGCGACCTTTAATTTCTTAGTAGGGCACTTCTATTATTAAGTCCTTCGCAGACTATGAAGTGTACTTGTACATCTTAAGTTACAGTTGAAAAGCATCAGACTGATAAGGTGTGTAAGTTGAGAATTTGCACAATTGGATGCTAATCCGAGTTATATTTATAACGCAATGGCGGGACTTTAAAGCAACAATCGGATATAATTAGTAATGGTGTCAGTAACAGCTTTGTAAAGCAACAATTTATGCTAAGGAACACCTGTGTACCTTGATTTAATGCTAAGCTAAAGTCGTGGCTCCTGTCTGAGAACAGGCCTGTTTGTCCGCTTGCTATCAACTATACTCTGTCCATTTTATCAAGGCAGTTTCGGTGTGGTCAAATTCCTCTACAGCGTTGCCAATTCTATGTACTTTCTGAGATTTCACTATATGCAAGTAATGGGCGGGACTAACATTATTCCAGAACAAAATTGCAGAAATGCCCATAGAATTAGCAACGCTCTGGAGGAATTTGACCACGTCCAAATTACCTTAATAAAATGGACATAGTATATCTAATCTAACCCTCACGCCACTGGAACTCAACCTTACCTTCTCAACAACGGTTGACTTACACCGCGCGTTGCCGCCATTACTGAACGCAGTACCTACCCACCCGAAGGCAGTATAGCAGTTCCCGCTTTACTTGCGCCTCAAATAATGGCGTGAGTTTGGAAAGTGCTGCTCAGCAACATCCGTCTTGCGCGTCAGCTCAATGCGCTTCCATCAACAATTCTACGATTGGAGCTACAATGCCTCCTGTTGCAATGCACATTGACCTTCTCAGAGACGAATTGTTGCTCCTTTGTTCATGACAAACGAAGAATGGCTCCGTCGATGTCGTTCTCTTCTTTGCTGCCCGCATGTTTCATCGCCCCTGACGAGAGGAGCGTGCCACCGTGAACAGAGCAAGGCTCTTCTGGGAAGCAGCGTGACCGTGCTACAAATGGGGCAACCTACCTTCAACATGGACGAAGAGTTTGCTATTTTTTTTTTAATATATTGTTGCTAAAACAAACACGTGCTTTGGTGCTTCTGTAAAGCAAGCGCATAATGAACTGCTGTGCGATGTTTGCTTGAAGTCGCTGGAAAATAATTGTCTCTATTAGTAAGAGTGATAGGCTCCCACCTGGATAGCAGGTATACTTTAAACCGTGCAGAAGCTCCCACCATAGACCGATACAGTACTTGACTCTCAGGTCTGACGCTGGCGGCCAAAAGTCAACAACGGAAAAATGGGATTTTCTCAGGAGCTATTCTTTTCCCTTATCTAAAACTGAAGAAAAAAACTCCAAGGTACCCAACATGTTTCTTGAGGAGAAGGTATCTTGGATACGGCGGGGACGCACTTGGGCGCTTGCCTGCATGACCGTGTCTGGACATGTTCATAATAGCTCTTGAGAAAATCCCATTTTGGCCCCCAGCGTCAGAGGCCACTTGGTCCTAAAAGTCAAGTACTGTTGCGGTCTATGCTCCCTCCATTCCAATAAAGGATTCATCACATTGGTACAACTTGATGAAATGTGCCAAATTCTGCTGGCTACTGTGCATTCTGAAGCAGCACTGCATGGTGGCCCTCTCAGGGCTGTCAACAACCTCTCTTAGATAAGCCAGGGTTGACACTCGGTCCGTGGGTTATCATGCAGATAGGCAACTTGATATATACGCAGTATGCACTCAGGGCGGGGATTATGCTCTGAACGTACCTGTGATACAAGTGAAGTGCTTCGGACGAGGTCCAGGTGGCGCCATTCACACACATTCACCTAACCCATCTTGTGCAGAGGCGACATTACGCTCCGTGACCAGCGGGAGAGCTAGCGAAGAGTTAGCACTGCAGTGCACGTCCCCGCTTATAGCTGGCTGATTTGCCTGGTACTTCCGGTAAGTATGAGTCCAATAAGTTTTTGAACTTCACGGCTTGAATGCTAGTGGCGCTTTGATTATGACGGGGCATTTTGTTGAACAACCTCGCACCCCGACCGTGAAGCTATTATAATACTTCGCGGCTATTGCATCACAATTTCTGACAGGGAGTCGTACTTCACAAGTACGACCAATGCGGTCCGAGGGACTGGAAAGAGTCCGCCCATCGACATTTACAGTAATTACTTCTAGAATTTTTCAATATATATCATTGTAAAGCGTTCGAATCTCCATTGAACTGAAAACCTTTGATCTGAAGGATCAAATGTTCAAGTCTTGTGCGCCTCGAATTTGTGAGTAACCGATCTTTGGATAGCCTCGAGGCGCTCTAGGTTTTTTCGTTTGCTGATATCGAAAGAGGGGAAAAAGGAATAGAAAAGAAAGAAAACTCTTTTTTTTTCATATGGATGCAGTGCCCAACAAATCAAGACGCTGCACCCTGAGGTATTCATTTTTAATAAATAACCGCTGTAAAACTGATACATGGGACAAGATTCACTGTCGACTTTGGAGATTGGCCCAAGTAGGTAGTCAGTCATTACTCTATCGTATAGGCAGTGCCGGTTGTTTCCATAAAGTGAGCAATGTGTCTGCCTCTCGTGAAAAGAAAGTTCAAAGCACCCATTCGCCCCATTTCTTGCCAAGAGTTTGCAACGTGGTCTTCAAAAGTGGTGTTGTTCTGGATAGTAAAAAATCAATTTTTATTTAAATCCAAAATGTTTGATCTTCAACATTCTATTCATTTTGTTCAAATGCCTCGACTATGATCGGGAGATGTTTCGAAAACAAAGCAACTGATACATTGCATCGTCTCTTGGTTCGTTTTATCCCATGCCCGAATAAGTGATTTTGTACAAGAATTTGGCCTCAAGGACGGACAGTACGGACAATTCTATTGGGTTCACATCAGGAAATGATGGTGGCCACATGCAGGTATCTTTGTCAATGGAGGAGGGCAAATTTGTTCTGGACCAGGTCTGGGTATATTTTAATGTGTGCGAAGGATTTTTGTCTTGCTGTTAGGGCCGCTTGCGGTTTTTGAAGTGCTGTTCGCATGGGAGTCATTATTGTCTAACATTTTGAAAATCTTAAGAGAAAAACATTGTAAAGCATAGTTCCCACCCTGTGCTAGCTCCTCTGTAAATTATACCGCAATTTAAAAAAAAATGAAAAGACACACTTTACGGCATTGTACCTCTGGTCACTTACTCTACGTGCTGAAGTGTAGAAATTAATAAACATCAGGAGGTAGAACATTGGAGTACCCAGGTACAGTTAATTTGTGTGACTTTTTTGTCTTGTGCTTCTTGCAAATAAGGTGTTACTGAGAAATAGGGGTATTCACATAAAAAATTGCTTGTATTTATGTTGGGGTTCTTGTATTTGAAAGAATACTGTCGTAAAAGTTTTGTATGTAGCTATTGCGCACAGAGAAACCTCAATAACAGTAAGTTTACATTTACATTTAAATAGGCAAATCTCCAGAGGAATCAGACTGTGTTTCCCTTTGAACACCTAAACATCAACTTAGCTTAAGAAAAATACATGGACGGGTACAATATATGAAAAAAATCCGATATCACAGTATGGTCAGTCGCATGAACAAAAAGAAATGCATAAAATACGAAGTAAGTTCGTATCAGTTGTACATTACAGTGCTACTGTATAACCACCCTATATATAGTGCAGTAGATAAACACATTATTGACACATACACTACATTGGCACCATTGTTTGCTTACCGCCAGATGGCCTGTCCAGGTAACGGTCTACGCCACTCATGTGTTTATCAGCAAAAACACAAGTTTGTCTATAGGCGACACTCATCAATTCTTCAAATAGCCTCGGTAAAAACAACGAAGTCTTTCGGAATAATATCATTTTTTTATGTTCAGATTATGGAAAAAAACTAAAAAATTCAGACACTATTGGCAATGGCACTTGTATCCTGCGCTCGAGGTTTCTCGCTGCCTGATAGGAATTTTGTACGGATCGCCAAAAAGTCCACGGAATTTTCATAGAAATCAACAGATCTCTTGGAATGTAGTTTTTCAACCATCACCTAAAGTTCTTGTGGACACTCGCAATCCGCCGCTATACCGCCTGCCCAGATTGACTCGGTGCTCCTGCATAACAGCACGACCTCCCGCTGCAATAGTTAGAGGCCCACCGAGCCCATCGGGTGACAAAAGGCATTGGATACGGACACACACACGTTAGATATCACACTGTTCGCTATATAAATGGATTTCACTTCGCTACAGTAGATAGTAAAATTGCAGCCGGCGGCAGAGCTGCAGCAGGAGCAGCGCGCTCGCTGTCGTTCCAAGTCGGTCGGCCCAGAAGGAACAGCAGCACGTACGTAGGCCCCTCACTCCTGCACGACCCCGACTGCCGTGATCGTATAGTGGTTAGTACATTGCGTTGTGGCCGCAATAACCCAGGTTCGAATCCTGGTCACGGCATGGTCCATCTTTTGTTCTTTCGAGTAAATGTTTAATTAAATTTACACCATACTATATACTGTACATTGCGTCCTATTGCAGCATGGAATATAATACTGTAAGTTGCGTTGCTCCAGTGTGCGAGTGATAGTGCATAGTTTCTAGCGATACCGTGTGCACACAATCAGATAAAAAATTTAACTATTCCTCTCATTGTAGATGGTGGAGTAAAGAATGTTCGAACAACTCTCCAATTAATTAGATAGGTGCTTCTACCAAACAATTAGTAGCATTCAGGAATAAAAGCACTTGCCATACTTCAGCACAGTAACCTAGCCGTACTGACCCGTACAGCCTGCAGTACAACACAGGAACCTCAGCACACAGTCACACACAATCTGCAGTACAACACAGGAACCTCAGCAAACAGTTGCATACAACCAGCAATACAACACAGGAACCTCAGCACACAGTCGCATAAAATCTGCAGTACAACACAGGAACCTCAGCAAACAGTTGCATACAACCAGCAATACAACACAGGAACCTCAGCACACAGTCGCTTATAGACTGCAATACAACACAGGAACCTCAGCACACGGTCGCATATAGACTGCAATACAACACAGGAACCTCAGCACACAGTCGCATATATACTACAATACAACACAGGAACCTCAGCACACAGTCGCATATAGACTGCAATACAACACAGGAACCTCAGTACACAGTCGCATACAGCCTGCAATACAACACTGGAACCTCAGCACACAGTCGCATACTAGCTGCAATATAACACAGGAACCTCAGCACACAGTCCCATACAACCTGCTATGCAACACTGGAACCTCAGCACACAGTCGCATGTAGACTGCAATACAACACAGGAACCTCAGCACACAGTCGCATACAGCCTGCAATACAACACTGGAACCTCAGCACACAGTCGCATACTAGCTGCAATATAACACAGGAACCTCAGGACACAGTCCCATGCAACCTGCTATACAAT
>LQNS02004412.1:14548367-14563634 GCA_001587735.2 Parhyale hawaiensis | reverse complement strand
GGCACAAATGATCAGATTTTGGAGTTTATGCAAAGAAAATTATGGTTTCAGAGCCAATTTGAATTTTTGCTACCGTTGGCTCACTTGGCGGAGGTATGCGCTCTTAGAGTGCTCTAGTTTATTATATTTTTTGCACATACTTATTAAAAATTTGTTGACAGGATGTTTGAGGAAATGCCACGCTAGTGCATCCTCGTAAACACTTTTTGTCTTATGGGTAGAACTGAAGAAGGTAAGAAGCGTGCTTTATGTAGCTGCAGTCTCTTCCCCAGTACATAGTATAGCCAATGAAATAAAAGTCCCAATAGAAATAGCCTTAGATTGCCTCCCAGAAGCTAGTAACAAAACGTACAATGCATTTTCTCTGCACGGCCAGTCAACAGTATTTCTGTTCTACTACGGCCGCTCAACTCGCCTGATCTCGGCCCGTTAAATGATGCTCTGATCCCTAAAAAAAAGTGAGAGCATAGCATAGGGTGGAATAGGTTCGCAAATGTCCCAGGCCGATTCTTCGATTGGTAAGCCCTCGCGAAACCCAATTATAAGACCTAGCACCTCAAATCATATTGGGAAAGGAAGACATTTTTGGCTACAATACAAAATGAAAGACCAAGTGAGCGTTTTCCGCCAGTAAAAGTCATTCTACCGCTGCGGAACTGTAGACATCGTTGACATCGGCTCAGTTACAATTGCCCAGCGAATATTGGGGATAATTTCTACTACTCCAGCGCACTGCAAGACCTTGATGCTCTTCTGATTACGATGAAATTGTGAAGTGATAACGCCGTGTCTTATTTTTAGGCACCTTTTGTTATAAGAGGCTTCGCCATCTGAATAGCAGACTGAGTAGTAGATAAGTGGCAATCGGCTGAGGTGAGGGGCTTGCCAGAGATTGACGAAAATTGAAACGGAACAGTTTCCACTTTCTTGCGGAATAAATGAATTAAAGATTATTGACTAGCAGTCGATATAGTATCGGACATTGTTTCTTCGTGTAAGAGAGCAGCTGTGTAATACATGCGCATAGCTGCAGCTGTTAATTACACGCACAGAGTTGCAGAAGTGAACAGAGCTGCAGCTGCTAATTACACACATACACACAGAGCTGCAGAAGTGAACAGATTTGCAGCTGCTAATTACACACGAACAGAGCTGTAGAAGTGAACCAGCTGCAGCTGCTAATTACACACGCACAGAGCTGCAGAAGTGAACAGAGCTGCAGTTGCTAAATCATGTACAGAGCTGCAGAAGGGAACAGAGCTGCAGCTGCTGATTAATAATTACACACGCACAGAGCTGTAGAAGTGAACGGAACTGCAGCTGATAATTACAGACGCACAGAGCTGTAGGAGTGAACCGAGCTGCAGCTGCTAATTACACACGAACGGAGCTGCAGAAGTGAATCGAGCTGCAGCTGCTAATTACATACGCATAGAACTGCAAAAGTGAATAGAGCTGCAGTTGCTAAATCATATACAGAGCTGCAGAAGGGAACAGAGCAGCAGCTACTAATTAATAATTACACACGCACAGAGCTGCAGAAGTGAACAGAGCTGCATTTGCTAAATCATGTACAATGCTGCAGAAGTGGACAAAGCTGCAGCTGCTAATTACACGCACAGAGCTGCAGAAGTGAGCTTGCAGAGCTACAGCCAGGCTCCTGCTGATTATTAAGCATGCACAGTCCCCAGAGTGACACAGAGGTCGCGCACTGCACAGCGCAGTCTCGGCGCTTAATGGCGCTGCTCCAGCGCTTGATTACGACAGATGTTAAATGCAGCGCCGACCGCCAGGGGGCCCCCGCGGCAACATGCAAGAGTAATGAACGGAGAAGTGCTGCACCGACTTGCACGGGATGTTGTTGTCCTGCCGGTGTTGCTTGCGGTGCCGTTGTTGCTGTTGTGTTACTCCGCGTACGTTGTCCTAGCAAAGGGAGACTGAACACTACACACATTGAACAAGAATCCTCGATGAAAAACAGAGTCCGCAGTATGGGGCAACATCCATGAGATGAATCTAAGAGGCAATGAGGCTTGAACAGACGCTGCTGGCAAGGCGCGGACGCACGGGTCGTGCCCCACACTGTCGCCAATAGAGCCCCCACTTTCACTTCAATTTACCCGTCGATTGTAAGTAAATTTGAAGCAACTGCAAGGTGTGCGCTAGGCTGGTTAAATAGCACGCAATGACTTGGTTGAGGGAAGACTACGGTGATGTTGCCTGGGCTAGCTTACAGGACGATCAGCGGCTTCTGCGCTTGTCCGACCTGGTGCATTAGAAGAGATGCTGGAGAATACTTTTCCTTGTTGCCTTGAGTTACCTAAAATGGCTTCGGGAGAGGTCCAGGTGAAGTTTTTCACTCCACCTCCCGTGTACAGAGCCATAACCTGGGTATACACTCGTTGGAGCGCAGCTTGCGCCCAAATTGAGAACCAGCAAGAATAATCTCCACAGTGCACGTCCGACGGATCGAGAGGCGCCTTCCCAAAGACCAGTCGAAGCCAAGGCTTCAGTTGGATCTGAGCTGCAGCTGTAAGGTGAAGAGTCACGTGATGAAGACTTTTGTCTGATCGTGGAGAGAGGAACGCGAGTGGGTAACGGACTGACGGTGAGGAAGCTGTATGGTGTGGTGAAGTCGTCGTATCGTCTTTTTCAACACTTGACGCCTTGTCAAGCAATATTATTGCCATAGTCTGTGCACACGGCTAATTATAAGGCCATCGTTACTAAAAGAGCCAGTGTCTTCTTGAAAAACTACGGTCGGCAGAACAGCAGATCATCTCTCGACAAGAGATTCAAATGTACGCTTAGCAGAACAGACATTGCCCGCCAGGCTTAGCGAGGTTTGAGGCTTGAACACACACACACACATACAACGATGTCACCAATACAGCCCTGCTTTCATCTCGCTGATGAGGATATTAAAAACCACAAACCTCGTCGCTGAGCCGATTAGCTGCGAGCAATTGTACCGGAAGCTCTGATATCTTAGCGCTTTTTTAAATATTTTTCTGCATGACTAGCTAGAAAGAACAAAAGTTCGGCCGACTACTGCCGTGACCAGGATTCGAACCTGGGTTATTGCGGCCACAACGCAATGTACTAACCACTATACGATCACGTCTGTCAGGCGGTTGTGGTCCAAGGACCTTTTGTAGCGTCATAAGGTGCGTTGCGCATAGCTTGTGGAGCTGAGAAACTGTTAGGTACTTCGGTTAAAGGCGATTTCCTTCGTCTGACAGTTACTGGGAGTTTACTACGCCTGATAGCTGCTTGCTTCACCTGACAGTTACTGATAGTTTACTACGCCTTATATCTTTGTCTTTCGGCTGACAGTTTACTTCGGCTGACAGCTGTGTACTTCGCTTGGTAACTGTTTACTTTGGCTGACCTGTGCAGCTTACAGTTACTGACAGCTATTTACGGTTTATTGTTTATTTCAGCTAACAGCTCTTGACAGTTCGATCACTTAGGTTGATAACTGAAAAACAGGACACTCCGGCTGATAGCTTATCTTATCAGTGCTTGGAACTGACAACTACAAGAACCGTGGGATTCCTTGCGCCTCATTTCGATGGCTTCGATATCGCACCGGAACTTGCGCCACCACTTACGTACGGAACAGCAATAGGTGGTGCGGCAGGCCGACCTGCTACGGTTTAAGCCGTAACACGCAGCGTAGAGCTCCATCTCGTGTGTTGGAATATTCTACGAGACTGAAAGCGCCCTGTACTATCTTGAATTATTGTCGCTGGGCTGCAGGTGACAGGCTATTCCTGTAACAGTTACATTCCATCCAAAATAAGGGAATAATCTATATCATTGTTTTACTTATGTTTCGGCTTTCTATACAATCGCCCATATATTGCTCCATCCATCCAGAAGTCGATTCGTCCTTTCATCCAACTGCCCATCTGCATGTTACTCTTTCACACGAGTGTATTTTGCCTCACGTTCTTACTTCAAACCATCCGTATGCTTTGTGATATCCTTGCCAACATGTTATATATGCGTTTCGCACATACAACATTCCAATGTGTTAGCCTTAACATTATATGTATAGACGCAATCTTTGTATCACGCGAGGTCATATTCTGGCGGAAGTAGCCACTGTCTTTCAGGTCAGAGCCTCTAAGATAAGAACCTAAAAGGTCGTTTATAAGACCGGTTTACCAGCACTGCTCCTTGAGCGACATGCATAATTCTCACTGACCTTCCGGCCGGAACCTATAGCGCTATTGAGAAGAACAACAACAAAATAGTTAACTGTGAATCTTCCCTGGTCTTTAATAATACATATATATGTATACTTATACAGATATATATGTCTTACGTAAATGCATATAAACATGCAACAACATTGATATGCTAATTTGGGTATCTACCGCACGCGTGTATTTAAACATCTTACTTACCTAACGCCTGCTCACCACCTCCCCGCTGTGACAGCCCCCCAAGAATAAGGTGTTAATGAACCCCCGTAATTCTGCCGTTTGGCACCCGTAGGTCAGCTTGAAGAAAGTCTACGGGATCCCGAAAGCTACCATCATTTTGTATATGAATATCAATAAAAAACTAACATAATTTGTGACTGTTTGAAGACAAAAACACATTTAAGGGCTTAAAGAGCAAACAAGCTATCGTAGTTTGCATGAAAATTCCATCTGTATGAACTTCTCTTGTCGTGACAACGGTTACAAGAAAAACCGCCAGGCCTTAAACTTCATTTTACATAATATTTAGCTATGCACAACGAAATTCAAGTTAATGGCTAAGCACAAAGCTAGGTCTCATGTTCATTTTTCACGTGATGAAATTGGATGACAATCGCTTCATTTACTCTCGAGCTTTTTTGTGCCAAGTTTGTTGAAGAAAGCAATGGGAAAAATTCGCTGAAACTCCCTCTTGATTAAAACAACTTTCTAAACGGATATGTGCGAATTGAAGTTTGGGTTTGTAAGAGAACCATTCTTCGCTTTATAAGAAAACCCTACTGTTAAAGATGTTTGAAGCATTGCTATTCCATGAGAAACCGACGTTTTACTTCATCATTATTGATGGGAAGTCAGTAATCTGGCCTCTTATGAGAGCAGGCAATAATCTCACGAAATTCTATAGCGAGTGACTCGGCGAAAAAATCAATGACAAAAAAACCATCTGCGGGCCTGCACTGCCTAGCCCCGCCTTCTCCATCACAGTAAAGTCATTATAACTCTAAGCTTTAGAGTATTTGAATTTCTACTCTACCTATGGACTGTACGATATACCTTTATACAAAATGAATGCGTGGTCGGCTAAAGACTTCGCATTTTGGAAGCCCGTTGGCAGTTCCACTACTCACCGTCCATTGCTTTCACACAGTCCAGCTGTTGGCAAATAGCTGAATAGGCGGCCGCCTTCGGCTGGTTTTCCTCATTTGGCTGCTCAAGAGGCGGCAGCCCACTACTGACCGCTCATGCCACGACCGTCCTCGGCTGGCCGCTCAAGACATGGTCATCCAGCAGATCTCACAACAATCAGCCACGTACCTCGAGCCAAAGGCTGGCTACCAAAGTTAGGTCATAATGACGCACAAAGCTTTCATAAAAAGCCGCTTTGATATCCCTAAGGCACGTGGCCGATATTTGCGATGTCAACAGTCCGCCGGTGCCTCTGTTCTGCTGGGAACTTTTGGCTCCAAGGGCAGCTGCTGCTGTGCAGCAAAGACAACAGTTTTGACAGCCAGAGCTTTTTGATGTTTTGTAGCCCTTTGTTTCATGCAATTCTTCCTGTTGTTGTTGTAGTAAACTGCTGCCTTCTGCCCACCAACTGGCAGTAAAAGTTACTGACCTGTAATGTAAACGTACATGGATGGGTTGGTGTTGGTTATTGGGACGTTGCGGTGTCTCCGACTGCTGTAAGTGTACACTGGACGTCCTGTGCTGACCTGTGTACGTGCCAGTACCTACTGTAATGCAGTATTGGCAGTTATCCGCAGTAAAGTGGACCCAACAGCACATATACAACTGAAGCTGCAAAAACATCACAACAGGAGGGCGCAAAACCAGTGGCAATGATGTAAGGTAAGGAAAACAAGTTACGCTTCCATGACCAGTAAGTAGCAGGCAGAGTAAACACTGGACGAGACCCCACCGCACCAGGCGTAGTATTTGCTGGATGAGGCCCCACCACACCAGACCCTGCCAGTCAAGCGAATTATAAACGCGAGGTATTACTTTACGGCTCTCAAGAATGAAGATAACCAAGCGTCTATGACGCCAGAATACTGTATCAAATAACTATACGAGTAGATGTCCGGAACTTTTTGCATTCGGGCTTTTCATTATTCAAGATCTCAGAAAGGTCCACAGCAGGATTCTAAGCAGCAAGCGCCGACGCTGGTGAAGTATTCAATGATCTAACATGCCTGTAGCAGTCGATTGCACGCAGAGTTGATAAAAAGTTATACTCCAACGCAAACCTTGGAAAAGTTATCTCTTGAAAAATTTACTTCGGAGAAAAGTTCACCTTGGAAGAGAAAGAAAATATCGTCAAAAAATATGAGGTAGAGACTTTTTAAATAAAGTCTACCGTCAGTTAGAGAAGAGGGTGGCAGAGAACTTAAATAAAGGGTTTTCACCTTATTATTGCTCGAGTCAAAGGCGACAATAACTCGATGCTATCCCAGCTCAATTCTATCGAACTGAAAATGTAATTCAGTTGAGAAGAATGTTGCTAATAAATTGGAATGATCAACTACTGATGAAGTGATCCCTAATGATCCGACAACATTCCGGTGAGTCGCATGGTATTACAAGAATGTTCATTGTAGAAACTATTTGAAAGATAGTGGCGTTGGGGGGGGGTAGGGGACTGCAGTAATATCTTCAGGGCCTTGGCAATACCTACGTGTATGTTGGGGAGGCTCAAGGCCCTATAACCCCCCCCCCCAAGCTGCCACCGTTGAAAGAGATAGCTGATACGACACTGCTGGTGCATTATTATTTCCCCGTAAGGAAAGCTGTAGTTGAGCGGATTTTCTATGTATCCAACGTAAAAGCAATGAAATAACCTTACCAATATTTTATTTAATTATTATTTTTCATTGTGGGAGCCAGAAGTAAACTGTATTTTTCCGCAAATTGTTTTCAGAATTTCGTCGCTACTTAAAAAGTGTTCAGCTTTTTTAGCAATTCTATATAGGGAGGAGAGTCAGCATTAATAAAGGATGATTGATTCGCATGCATGGGGCTAATGTCGGAGACAATGTAGAAAACGTTTGTTTTGAGGAGGCTAGCTCAACCCAATTTTAAGACTTCGCTGCCATAATAAACTCCGACTGCATTAGCACTATCTCCAATTTAAAGAAATAAAGTAGGTATGCATGATTATTCAATTGTGTATTATTTGCAATTTGGCATTTTCCTGGCTCTTTTTAGATATGCTGTTGGCATGTTTGGCATAATTTGGCCTTTTCTTTTGTCAACGACCTGGCAACCCTGACCAAGTATATTTACTAACTTAATGCTGCAGCGACCATAATATAAGAAACAGAAACAAGACCGACATAAAACAGTAAAATACTTGTAATGTAATGAATGAATCGCATTAATATTTCCACCAAATAAACAGTTAGGTCATAATGCATAAATTAACTACGAAGTTACAAAAGTTTGCATAATAGCTTTCGTAAAATATTTAAGAAGAAAAGTACGTTGGAATTCAGCCAGAGTCAAAAGTTAAGGAACGATACTAAAATTTTCTCAATTCCTTAAAACATTCAATAGAGCATCTCGAAATCAAAGACGGTATTCATACATCACTGCAACTAGTTTCAAGCAATATGGTGACTTCAACTCACAAACCACTCTCTCCTGCAGAAAAAGAAGTAATTACTGCCGAACATCAACGAAGCAAGTCCTTTTGAGAAATTGCTGATGTTATCCGTAGGTCTAAAAGTGTCGTTCATCGTGTAGTAAGCAAGTATAACTCAGATATAACGTTAGATGTAAGACCAAAAACTGGTGGACCTCCAAAAACATCTCACAGGGAAGATCCCAAAATTGGTAGAATGTCTGCAGAGGATCGTTTTGAAACTGCTCCGTCAGTTCTCCGCACATTTAGTGAAGAGACAGGGGAAAATATCTAAAGGAAACCAGTTCCACTCATCCCAAGGTTACAAAGTACACAGGATTGTATGCCTGGGTTCCAGCTTCGAAGCTTCTCGTTTCAAAGCGAAAGCAAAAGACACGTCTAGAGTTTGTGAGAGAACATGTTTCGACTGAAGCACAATCTGATGCAATAAATTTCAGTGACGAATCCAAGTTTAACCTGTTCGGTTCCGACGGCAACATTTACGTAAGCTGTTAAACAGGTGAAAGACTCGCTCCTCCATGTGTCAAGAAAAGCAAAGTTTGGTGGTGGCGGTGTAATGATGTAGGAAATGATTTGTTTTCCAGGAGTTGGACCAATGATTCGTATTCATGGCAAAATTAATGCAGAAATTTACAAGCGGCTTCTTCAGCAGCATGTCGTGCCAAACTTGTGTCTTAGCACTTGTGAATCCCCTATTTTCAAGCACGACATTGTGCTTTACCACAAGGCTATGAAAGCTACGGCCTTTTTTGAAAAAGGGATTGCCCTGGTGAACTTGCCAGCCCAGAGCCCTGTCTTGAATTCTATAGAAAATGTAGATAAAGATTATCAGAGAAAGGGCTCGGAAAGAGAGCCCACAAAATCAAATCATTTATGGGATTTACTGAAAGAAAAATGGGAGGGGATAACTGTCGAACTATGCATGATATTAGGTCACGTGGTCGACAATGCAAGGAAGTCATTGAAAATATATCACGCCTGTGGCGTGACGGCTGCAATGATAGTTTATTTTTGCAAATCATTGTTACTGAAAAGGTCGGATGCCGTTACAATATCTACTCTCTCCAGAATCCCACAGTATACATGACAATGCGCAATTTGTTGGTTAGTTGTTTACTTGAATATTTAATCTTTCAGTCCCCTCTCTTAGGCGAAGGTAGGGTAGAGAGAACACGTCTATCCAGCTACTCTCGAACCAAGTGCATGCATTGCAGCAGGTAGCAATGCTCTGTCAGAGATATTATAATCTATACTAGCTGGACCCGTGAAAATTCCACAATTAAATAATGTTTTCACCTACTTTAGTTTGACATAAGGTTGTGTTCCTGTAATTAAACCTACCCAGTCTAATCTAAAGTCCGCCTGCCAAACTCCAATCTGCCTTAACACACCTTGTCTAGCGGACTCTAGCCTATCTCACCTGGGAATCTTGCATACAACGGTACTTCTCGCACTGCTCTCCTATATTGATGCATGCCTTTTCTACGCTTTGTTTTCCACTGTTTACAGATAATTCAGCCGATCATCATCTTACACGTTTCAATTTTTTATCAGCGTGTCCGATTTTTTTTTTTTTTTTTCAACGGCTACGGGACCCATGGCTATTGATCAGTAGCCCATGATTTTCCTGCTCTCTTGGACGCGATAGATATACAACAAACAGACTCGGCCAGTTTCTTAAGTAGCTTAACCTTCTGTTCTCAAATGTCACATGAATTTCCTTATTTAGACATCGCACATTCGCTTAGAGCCGATATGTACAACATTACCCGCTCCATTCTCTAGCAGAGAATTCTAAATACGTCGTATCTCGCTGAACTTATCAAGATCGTCGAGCGCCACAAACAAAGCAAACATAATATGTTGTGAAAGAAATAAAAAGCGGTAGATAAGATACGAGTGAAATGATCTTCATATCTTCGCTCTGACAGCGTCTGAAAAATTTTTCAAAAAGCTAAGAAAACAGCTATGGTAGAACTTCGTTAGAGCGAAAATCATGCAGAGCTTCTTGCAAATTGAGGTTCCCCTACCTAATACTGAAAAGCGTCACCTACAGACACCGGACATACGGATGGACGGATGGAGCCTCAAGCAGAATTATAATATCTACTGTATATTATAAATCTGCTTGAGGCTCCATCCGTGTGTCTGTCCGTGACGCTTTTCAGTATTAGGTTGGGGGAACTTCAGTTTGAAAGAAGCTCTAATTTTCGCTGGAACGAAGTTCAACCATAGCTGTTATCTTTAGCGATTCTTGCAAAATTTTCAGTCCCTTTCAAAGCGAAGACATGAAGATCAGTTCACTCGTATCTTATCTACCGCTTTTCATTTATTTCACAACATATTATGTTTGCTTTGCTTCTGGTGCTCGACGATCTTCATAAGACCAGCCAGATATGTATTTAGGATACGCTGCTGGAGAATGAAGCGGGTAGTGTTGGACACATCGGCTCTAAGGTATTCTTCCAAGCGACTGTGCAATGTCTAATTAAGGAAATACAATGATATCTTGAGAACAGAAGGTTGGGCTGCTTAAGAAACTGGTCGAGTCTGTTTGTTGTATATCTATCGCGTCTAAGAGAGCAGGAAAATCATGGGCTACTGATCAATAGCCATGGCCCGGGTCCCGTAGTCGTCAAAAAAAAAGTCGGACATGCTGACAAGAATTGAAACGCGTAAGATGATGATCGGCTAAATTGGTTATAAACAGTGGAAGAAAGAGCGCAGAAAAGGCATGCATAAATATAGGAGAACAGTGCGAGAAGTACCATTGTATGCAAGATTCACTTGTGAGAGACTCTGAAGTCCGCTAGACAAGGTGTATTAAGGTAGACGGGGGTTCGTCAGGCGGACTTTAGATTAGACGGGGTAGGTTAAATTACAGAAACCCTACCTTTTGTCAAACGAAAGTAGGTGAAAACATTATTTAACCGTGGGATTTTCATGGGTCCCACTTGTATGTTTGAACCCATCTAAGTATATAGATGAATCATCCAGAACAGAATAACGAAGAGTAACAAGAAAAGGGAATTTTCGATTACGTAATTGTTTGAAGCACTTATGTGTAGTAATTTTTTTTTTATTAGTTATAAATACTCCAAAGCCAATTTGTTTGGGAGATCATTGTAAGCTTTGGAATTGGCTACACCACACACAACTACACAACAATTGACTAACTACGCCTTGGAAATTAGAGTCCTTTAACTGGATAGTAAATTTCGTCAAACTGTATTCCAAATAACATAGGAATTCATACAAAAAGCAAGCAGTTCATAGAGGCGCAAGGAATAAACTTATATCTTTGCAATAAACTCGAATCCATGAGCACAAACAGTGTATGGGAGACATCATGAATCACTTATTGTTATTATTATTATTATTATTATTATTATCTTTGAGAAGATTTTAGTCTTCTAACATTGAACGACTGCAGCCAACAAAAGACTTATCTAGATTGGCGATTTCTTATGTATATAGCATGCATTACGTCACCATTAACAGTTCGCTTTTTCTTTGATTTTCCTGTGTAATGCGGACAGATTTTCCTGACATTGTATAGAGCTTAATCGTAGGATTTAGTTGAGATGTCGAATGTTCTGTCAGGTTCTACGTAGTCTGTAGTTTATTTATACTCCCGGGTTTTCATGTAGACATTCATACATCGCCATTTGCAACGCTCGGTGAAGCGCAATCGCGCTCCCGCTAATAATATTTGTTCATTTCCAACGCTCAAACTGGATGAGTCTGAAAACAAAAGGAACGCACTTACTGCCGTGACCAGGATTCGAATCTGGGTTATTGCGGCCACAACGCAATGTACTAACCACTATACGATCACGGCTGTCGGGTGCATGCGCAGCAGCCCGCGGGACTTCGATAAGCTTTTGATGAGGTCACGTCCAAGCTGTTGAGGCGCTGGTGCCGTGTAATTAGGGGACGCCCGCAACTGCACCTATACGGCTGCTGTGTGTGGAGACTCGGTGCTGTGTTCTTTTTTGTTAGGTTGTGTGGTGTGTTGTGCTCTTTTGTGTTGTATTGTGTTGTGTCACGTTGTGTTGTGATGTGTTGCACTGTGTTGAGTAGTGTTGTGCTGTGCCGTGTTGTGCTTGGTTGTGTTGTAATATGTTATGGTTTGTTCAGGTTTGCCGTGTTACGCTGTTTTACGTTGAGTTGGCTTAGTATTGTGTTATGATGTGGAAGCGCAGTGTGTCGCAATCATAAGAATTCGGTATTATTTTACTTTCACTTACACATGATTTTCATGACTTTTCTTGTGTTCAGTATGTAAATTGGGTCAATTCAAGACATTTTACAAGAATGACGTTTTCGTCGCAAATGCTTAGTTTTTGAGNNNCAAAGTCATATATCTCACAAACTAAGCATTTGCGACGAAAACGTCATTCTTGTAAATTGTCTTAAATTGACCCA
Organism: Parhyale hawaiensis; assembly: GCA_001587735.2. Classification (NCBI taxonomy): domain Eukaryota; kingdom Metazoa; phylum Arthropoda; class Malacostraca; order Amphipoda; family Hyalidae; genus Parhyale; species Parhyale hawaiensis. The sequence goes on along the minus strand of LQNS02004412.1, from coordinate 14,551,352 downwards.
ATTAACACACTGAAAGCAACAAAAATCCAAAAAAACATGTGTAAGTGAAAGTAAAATTTTACCAAGAATTCCTGTCGAAAATTCTAATAATTCCGACCCTACCTAATATTAATCATTTTTTGAAGTGGTCGTCAGAAAGCTGCAATCAGTATCGGTATATTATTAAAAAAACATTTAAAGTTAATATCGTGAAACATTTATGCTTTATGATAAGTCATTTAATAATTTGGGCGTCATAAACAATATAATTGGCACGGTTTCTTGCTAAAACATTTCTATCTCAAATAAGTGCGCACAAGTAAAAAAAATCAGGGGAACAGTGACAATAATTAACGACTTGACCGAAGCAGAGAACAACTGCGAGGGTAGAGTGTATCACAAGCTCAAGCGAAAGGTGTCACGTTATAAAAAGGGTCGCGCAGGTCTACGGCTGTGACAGCCTAAGTCAGAAATTTATGGATTTCTGAAAGGAAAACTAAAACGCGAACCAAGCTTGAATTTCGCTGGAGGCGAAACAAATGATGCGTGAAGAGCTCCGTGTAACTGATATTTTTGTGAGGAGTTTACAGTTTTGATTCTTTCCTTGGTTAGGATCGAGGGACAGCTATATATATATAGGTGGAGCTTGCTCAAACGAGGGAGGCAACCAATGCGGGTGCCAACACCCTCGAGGGGAGTTGCTGTGAGGTAACTCTCGATGACGTAATCAGGGCAGTAACGAATAAGCGTATGTAGGAGGCGACATTTTTACGATAGCAAGATTCGCATTGGACGATGAGTAGAGAGGGTTGAGCCCGGCCTGTCGAGGGCTTAGCCCGTACGAATTGAGGGAACCAGTTTTGAGGTTGGAGGGCTGACAGGCAGTCGCCCTCTGGCTTGTTCGCTCACCTAGTAGAGTGCGTTAGCGACGTCATGGCCTCATTTGTCATGACCATGTATCACTCTGTAATTAATTAACTGAGTCATCTTGTGTGTCTACAACTATCACTGTAATTCCAAAAATACAAAAGATGAACAACTAACACTGAGTCCTCAATCAAGCCTTTTTGCGCAAATTTAAGAAACTCTATTCCGGAACCAAATAACTCTTCATTAGATCTTCCAACAAAGTCATCAACAGCAGCAACATCAACACAAGTGCACTGCTGCTTTGTGCTGGTTCGGTGGGGTACGTGTTGCGTTACGGGCAGCCTATATGCTGTGCTGTGTTGCGGGGAGATTATGTGCTGTGCTGTTTTGCTTGGGCCTATGTACTGGGATGTGTTGCGTTGGCGTATGTGTTGTGCTGAGTTGCGTACGCCTCAGGGTTGTGCTGCGTGGGGCTCATTTTTGCATTGTATATCGTGCGCCTCAGTGTTGTATCACAATGTCCTCAGCGCTGTGTCACTTGTATTGTAAGTCCTTCGTAATTCTTTCCCATCATGAGACGTTAAGCGCCCTTAAGCTCACACATGAGACATTGAGTGATGGCAACCCTCTGCAAAGTGTTGTGTCTCATCTCTAGTTAATCATGCCAGCGTGCCTGCAGAGCAGTGCAGCACAGTGGCTGGTACAGCATTGCCGCTGCCAGGCAGACTCTGCACACAAGCAGCACTAGTTGAACACAAGTCTGTAGTTGGCCATGTTGTCTGCAGATGCAGAGACTCTCGCAGCATTTTCGGCCGCCCCGTTCACTAAAATCGTAAAAATGCTTCTTGGGTGGCCACGTATTCTTCCAGCTGGCTGACGCATGGGCTGCAGCACTGACATCAGCAGCCAATGCAGCGATGGGACCATACCTCATGTTAATGAATAAAATATGTTCGCTTTTTGCAAGCAAACTATCAGAGTCAGTTCCAGGGCCATCGAGCAAACTTGTATTGGCTACACTCCAGGGCCTGCGGGGCAAGTTACATCAGAGCACGTTTTCAGTTACTGATACGTCAAGTGTACTGTATCGGCACTATGTAGGGACATGATGACTAATGGTAGATTTATTTGCCAAATATATTAACTTAGAATTCTTAATACATGTGGTTTTACACCGCTAGCAGGTGAAGGCAAGTTTCGAATTGTGAAAAATCTAGATCTGCTAATCGATACGGCAAATCTGAGCAATAAGTACGATACTTCGTCGCAGAGACTTTAATTTCCATGTGTTTACTTGCCCTTAATTAATTTGTAGCACACTTTGCGTCTCCCAAGCGCTTCGGGATGTTACAGACGTGCAGAAAGTAAAGTTACGTGGAGATGTACTGATTTCACCACCCAATTTGTGTCACTTAATTTTATCATCTTCCCAAAATTTCCCTATTTTTAAATAGACGTATGAATATTTAAGATTCTCGATCAAAACTATTTTTATAAGTTCAAGCAGAAAGCATAAGACATGAGCCAAAACATTAATGCATTTCACGCAGCTGCACAATAATGACGGCCCTTAATTCTACCAAGTATTTGAAAATGGAGGCCCAGCCTCACTGGGCCGGCCGTAGCGACCAGAACTGTGCTCCGACAATGCGATTTAGCTCAGCCCAGAACTCTGTGTGTTTCAAACAGAAAGCAAAACTCCGTCATTCTTGACCCAAGTTGAGTTGCTTGCGGTGAAGAGCGGGCGAGTTTTACGGCAGAGTTCAGTTTGGAAAGAAGCAAAGTAGACTTTGCGGCTTCCGGCAGATGGAGATGATTCTCGGAGCCAAAAGTGGACGCAGTTATGAGAGCTCAAGCGAATAAAAAGAACTGCAAGTTTGGGAGAGATTTATGCAGCGCTGCGCAGTTCGCCAGTGCAGTAATTGGCAACCTTTACCGACCGGCGAACTTGTGGGCGACACCGTGAGAAATTAAATGCTGAGGACACAGCACGTTGTTAATAGTGAGTTAGTTTATTGAATATTTTCTTAGTTCAGGTGAACATTAGCTAGTACTCTGTTTCGGCCAACATTAGCTAGTGCTCAGTTTAGGCCAACATTAGCTAGCGCTCAGTTTAGGCCAACATTAGCTAGCGCT